>MQRK01106517.1:0-10649 GCA_001938485.1 Girardia tigrina
GGTCCCATTAAGCGAAGTGGTGTTATTTTTTGACAAAGTATACTTTTCGAGTTGCTACAACATTTTGCGCGTTTTTAAATGTCGCCATCGGTTTAAAACTGCCTGCAAACCGATTGCGACGGTATTACACACTCTTCGTATAAACAGTACGTTAAACGCTTTAATTATGTACAGTATTGGGCAATACAGTACCCTCACCATCGTGCTCTAGCAAGATTGATGTCGAGTTAGGCGACACACACACATGCGTACCTGGGATGGTAAGTGTATGGGGCTACCGCCACTAACTGTACGTTTGCTTGCAGGACACTTTTCCTCTTGCTGTGTCCTGTGTGTGTGTGCTACAAATGTAGCAGGTGCTCTCTGCAGCTAAAGAGATAAGAACAAATACAGTAAATACAAATTCAGTCAAGACCTGCTTCTTTGTTACGTGTGTATGTGTATGTTGATTGGGGTGGGTGTATGACTACGCTAAAAACACGTTTTTCATGACTTTCATGTTGCTTGAAGGGTAAAACAGTTTCATGAGTGGTCCCATTAACCGACTTTTACTGGTCCTATTAAGCAGCTGCTTTAATATTCAAAACATAGAAAATGATTCGGTCCCACAGAATTTGGTCCTATTAAGCGGTTGGTCCTATTAACCAGTGGTCCTATTAAGAGGCTTTCACTGTAATTATGTAATGAATACGTCTTCAGTTCCTCATTGTTGTAAAGTGCAGTTTGAACAGTAATTTTAAGATCAAAAGATCTTATGTATAACGCTTCACACTCTCTCTCAATAATTCTTAAATTGAGTGCACAGAATAAATAAATAAATTAATTGACAAAAAAATAATACTAAAATTACAAATGTTCAAGATCATGATCAACCTTGCAACATCAATAATAAATTTTAGAAATTATGTTCTACTGTATCATATTCAGAGGGATTTAAAATATTTAAAAATTCTATTTTGAAAGCGTTGGTAATGCTAAAAGTTTAAAAATAATATCCCATTACCAAAAAATTTAGAGCAATAAATTCCCAACGTCGTTAGGATTGTGTTCGGATCTCATTTACCAATATACATGTAATGGTTGTAGTACCACATACATTGGAGACACTTCACGTCATCTATGTAATATAATCCGAGAACACAGTCGTAATGAAGGTGGAAGTAACATTGTTGGACATAGAAGATATTGTAAAGGAGACCTTAATTCACAACATTTTAAAATTATGTGCCATCAATTTAGGAACTATCAGGAACTTATATCAGCAGACTGGAAGCGTTGAAGATCTCCCCAGGTCAAGATGCTCAGCTACATCTAAAACGCCTGAACGGCTCGAATAAGTTGAAAAGTTTGTCGCCGCCAATCGTTCAACGTCTGTGTCTTGTGGGACAGCCGCTCTTGACGTGCAACGAACGAGCTACCACCGTGTAACTTGATCTTAAGCCTTACTGTCCTCAAAACGTGCCAATGCTCAGCAATTGTGACTTTGATATGCGAGAGGAGGTTTCCAAAATATTGTGGAGAGATTCGACGCCGACCTTCACTTAATTGACTACATAATGGGAACAGACGAATCTTTGTTTCAGCTATGTTCAGCAGTGTCACGACACAACAATGTTCAATGGGGTCCAAAGAATCCAACGCACAGGAGCAGATTCTAAACTCTCTCCAGGGAATTATGGGGTGGTGTGGAGTAACTTTGGTGGGTGTCTTGAGACTTTACTTCTTTGGTGGTCCAGTCAATACTAATGCTTATATACACCTGCTGCAAACAACTGTGTAGCCTTATGCGAGATTCAAGAGTCTTACATTCCAGCATGAAAACGCTGCTACCCATAACGCAGCTTCAGTACGCAGCTGGATCGACCAAAAGTTTTCTCAGTGGTGGATCGGTAATGGTGGTCCAATACAGTGGCCTCCTCATTTGCCTGACTTAACAATGTGTGATTACTTCCTCTAGGGCTACCTGAAGGAGCATGTGAGCAGCACTAGGCCGGCTATCACTGCTGAGCTTCGAGACAAGATCGAGTGCATCAAATTAAGAAATACGACACGGCATGGTTAAAAGAGCATGCAATGCAGTGTATGAGCGATTTGAACAGTGCACCGCCTTGCAGGGAAAACAACTGCAAATGTGATCTCATTCAGAACACTTTCTTTATGTTGGCAGATGCAGCTGTACCATTAAATTTGCATTTTTATTTATTTTGTCAGATATGCATGCCAATGAAACTTCTTTTTTTAAATATTTTTTATATCTTTAATTTAACGTAACTTAATATTTAATTTTGTATTTTAAATACTTTATTAATTTGAAAAAAAAACATTGTTTTATTAAATTTTAATTCAAAAATTTAGAAGAGTTTCTCAAAATTTGGAATTTTTACAAAATTATTTTGTTAAACTTTCGAAATTAATAAACTTTAGTTTGCTTAAAAATTTAATATTTATTATTTTTTTTAAAATAATTATGTAATTTATCTTTTAAAATTATGTATTCAAAGAGTTTTTATTTTATATTTTATCCATTTATATATTATAAAAATTATAATATTTATTAAATATTATTCATCAAATCAAAAACGTATATCGACTATTAAAACAAACAAACAATTAAACGGTAAAAAATGACATTTGCACAGTTGTTAAAAGCATGTTTTGTAATTCAAGCTATTAAATTATAATTGTTTTAATTTTCTTTGCATTTATAACAAGGTGGTTGTACAGTTTGATTAAATATCGATTTTTTTGTTTTAATCAAGTCATTATTTACATGCTATAAGTCAATTAATTTATTGAATGTGAAAATAGTACAATTAATTTCACAACTGTTAATTGATAAATTCTTATTTATTGATATTTAGATTTTGTTTTAATCGTAATTTGAAAATTTTAATTTGTTTTTTTTTCAAAGTAATAATTATAAATTTCGTCCAACTTCATAATTCGATTAAAACAAGATTAATTATTCAATTCTATCAATCTAATGTAAGTTTAACGAAAAAAAAACAAAATGATAAGATAACCATGATGTCTACAATGAAATTTGTTTAAATTATCTGGTTTTTTTCTTTAAATTTACAAATAATTTATTTTAAAATTTATTTGTCTTTTTTTTAAAATTTTTTTATGATTATTATTTTAGTTTTAATTTTTTTAAATATGGGAAGTTAATTTATTTGTTTGTCAAGTATGAAATTTGTAGTGGTGATTACAATAAATTAAAGCAGGCATAATTTGACAATGACTTAATATTTTGTTTATTTGATATTCAACATACCAATAAAAATTAAGTAAAATTATTGATTACTTGTTTTTATAATAAGTATTTTAACAAATGAAGAAGGTTGAAATTCGAACTATTATGAAATTCGAGTTACTACGTGGAACCTGAGCATCAGAAAGCATACGAAAAATCAATAGTGTAATCAGATACAATGCTACTAAGCAATAGTCTCAAATTTGTTCAGGAAATTCGTGAAAGTTAATTTTAAAATTAATGATGAGCCTTGGGGTCACTCAAGAACGAAGGAAGATGATGACGAACTGAAGGTAACAGTGGAGTCGGATCCATTAGAAAGTGTTCATGATTTATCGCTAATGTTTCTGTAACAAAGCAAACAATATTGAATCATTTGGCTCAAATTGGTGAAGAGAAAAAGTTGAATAAGTTGATTCCACATCAGTTGAATGATAAGTAAAAACAAAAGCATTTGGATGCTTGCTTGAGGATGCTTTCTCGTTATAAATATGATCACTTTTTAATCAAATCGTCACCTGTGATGAAAAGTATATCCAATATTATAATCGCAAACGTTCAGCCTACTAGGTGGATATGAATGAAGTACCAAAAACCAGTTCAAAGCTAGAAATTCATCAAAAAATGAAGGTGAGTGTTTGTTGGTCTGCCGCAAGTGTAATAAACTTTGACTTTAGTTCTAAAAATTCCATACTTGACGACCCAATAAATAATTAAACACTTAAAATAGATTAACAAAATTATTAAATATATGTAAAATTTTAATATTTAGGATATAAGTTGAATATTATTTCTAATTTTCTAAATGATTTTAAATAAAATATTACTAATTGTTTTAACGATTTAATTTAAAATTAAATTGAAGTAAATTTTTTTTTGAAATAAGAGTAAATTTTTAATTACATCTTTAATGAATTTAAATATTGATGACACTGTAGATAAAATAATTAAAATTGTATATAAAAATATAATCCTTTTATATTATTTTATATATTATTTTTGTAAAAGCTTTGTAAATAATACTCCAAAAATATATTTCGAATACGATATATTACGTATAGATAATACGAAAGGAAAGACAAAACTAAGTGATTTTTGTAATGATATCAAAATAATATGAAAATTTGTCTGAAGGAAAATATAACACAATAGAAGTAGAACTACTTGAACTTGGAGGATGTTCAATTGATGTGGAAGAATTTGTAATTGATTAGACGAACTCGAAGGGGTATAAAATAGAATTGGAATCTGAATTATTTCCCTGTTGACCGGATATTCAAGTTTAACAAAACTTCAAGATAATTAATTTAATTAATTTCAGTATCCAGCGATTTTAATTAATTTCTTATTTTTTAAATCTATTATATCCACATTAGATATAATTAATAATAATAATAATAATAATTACTAATGATATAATTAACAATAATAAATAATAATAAATACAATATTTTTTTAAAAGTAATTTTATTTTTATACAATTAATTTTTTATTAATACTAATTTCTCTTAATTCTATTTTATTTTTTATGTGATTTTTAATTATTTATTATTTATTTAAAAATTATTATGCTTATTTATTTTTTTATTTATTTTAATTCTAATTATATTTATTAATTTCTATTTAATATATGGAAAAATTACATAAAATAATTATTTTATTTAGATTCAAAACAATGTTCAGAAAAGTTATTAGATAATAGGAACAAAGTACCGGATTCAGCATTTACAGAATCAAGCCATATAGAGGAATACAAAGGAAAGTGGGCAAGGTATGTTCATTAGCTGAAAATGACAAAACATACAATTAATTATTATTATAATGATATTTTGTTATAAAATAACATAAATATTCTATTTGAAATAGTTATTTAAGAAGAACACGAAAAATAATATGATGATAATAATAATATTTTAAATTATTAAATAAAAGCTTTGAAACTACTAATAAAATATTAGAAACAGATTCATATCGTAATATAACATCACAAACTTGAAAGCAAGGTGATGGGTACTCGTATTTAAAAAATAAGGAAGGAACGCGAGTACGGGTAATCGGAAGTCTGATTTCTAGTGGATGTATACCACCGTTGACTCGGTCTTGATAACGGCGGCCACTTCCTCCTGTCTGCCGGGATTGATGGCTCTCAGCAACCACTGATACGACCGAAACAACGATCGATTTATCGAAAGAAGTTTGAAATGGAGATATAACCTAATTTTGGCAGTATATAACCACCTGCGCCTCATTCGCACTGACACTCACCCATAGCTGAGCAGCGCTCGTATCGCGCTATTTCTTCGCCTTGTGCGACTCCATCGATCTGTACGGAGTATCATCGGTATTATCGGTGACGAAATCGCTTTCCTTTAACACAATTCACCCACAGAACAACAACAATTACAAGGAAAGATATTTCTGAATTTATGTATTTTTTATTTACAAATGTCCACATTAAAAGAAATTCTCATTATCACAAATAATTGGTTTTTTTTAGTGGAGTGTTGGGAATTATATTTTTGTGATAAAATGGGATTTTAATATATAAATATATTTATAATATTAATATAAATTTTGGTCATTGCACAGGGTATAATCAACTCACATCACTTTAGAAGTAGGAGGAAATCTTATTCTTTGAAAAGCGAAAATGTAAACACTCTAAAGTATTTTGAATTACTTTCCTTAGTTCTAAGTTCGTTTTTTCATAGTTCTAAATCAAAGAAACTTTAGCTTGAGAATAAACATTGACGTGAATCATTTAAAAGTACATCAACAATGGACGAACAAGGATGATTTGTTGACCGACAAACCACGAAGAGATTAGCATCTAAAATACTTTATGACTGATAAATGGGCATAAATTAAACAATTGACCATCGATAATTTAATAGCTTCGAAAACCTAAAGATGAGACGAAGTAATGAAGGAAAATTTCGGAAAGATATATTAATACAATATTTATACATAAAGATAAGATTATATATTTAGTATGCTCTTTTATCGAACTATTTTGTCGCTTTTAAGTTATGATAATTAAAATAAAATATGCAGGATTTACGTCATGTCCGAAAATCATCTGGCCTAGTCAAATAACAATGAAGGGGTTATTTCTTAAATACTATTTATTTTATTCTCCTTATCGAAGCAATACAGATTTTCTAACGTTTTGTTCCAATTCAGAAGCAATTCGAGATATTTTTCTTTTTTTCTTCTATAGCTGTAAAACAAGTTCCCAGGACCGGCATATTAAGCTGCAGAAACAATAAGCAATCACAAGATGCAGTGTCAAGGGAGTAAGGGTCTTGGGGAAAGGTAGTCGTTGATTGTTTTTTTCAGAAAGTCGTGAACAATCATTGAAATGTCTGTTGGAGCATTATCGTAATGTAACTATTTTGTTTCTACAATTTTGGTCCATAATCTACCTAAAACGGTTAAATATTATTCCTTATCTACAGCTTGTCCAGGAAGAAGAAAGTCTTGATTACCGTGATTATCGAAGACGATAGTCAATAACACTTTAATTTTCGATCAAGTTTGGTGTGGGTTTTTTACAGATTGTGATCATCTAATATGTACAGTTTTGTTGATTCTTGCAAATTTTTCATATCAAATTTGTATATCCAACTCCCATCGTTCGTTTCATAAATTTGTAGTCATTTTCAGCGTTGAAAATCATTTTCTCAGCGACAGCCGAATGACGTTGTTTTTGAGGATTTTCTTGAAATATTTTCTTTGCATGTTCTAAGTGATCTTGATTTACTGATGGTAACGGTATTCCAGAACGTGACTTGTCCTCTACGTTAATAAAGCTACCTTGAAAGACTTTGAACACGAATTATTCTAACATTACCTACTTTGTCATAAATGACAAAGATTTTACTTTCATCAACTTAGCAACAAGCATATCTCCATCTACTTGATAGAAAAAGAATATATAAAATCAGTTTCGATACTTTCCTGACAGGTGGTATATTTATTTTTATAATATAAATTTTTATACACTTATTAGTTTAAGTAATAAGTAATAAAATGCTTTTATTTGTATTTGATATTACCTTTTTATAAAATCTCATCTTTATTATTTTTAAAATCTCATGGGGGCCAATATTCACCCCCACAGAGGGTTAGATAAAACAATAATATAAACTACCCGATAAATTATTTTTATGCTAAAATAGTCATTTATTGACAGTGAAGGCAAAACGAGTAATATTTGGAGTGAATAGTTTCCTTTATTATTTAAAATTACAATTATGTCTTAAAAGACAGTGTGAATATAAAAAAAATAAAATAAAAAATAAATATTTTGTCATTTAATTCTGATAAAAATCTCTTTTCCGTCAAAAATAATATCAAGTAGCTGCAATCTTTGTAAAATATTTTTTTATTTTTATATATACTTAAGTATATAATTGATAAAAAATTCTAAAGATTATAAGAACCTGATGAAAAAAAATTATTAAATTTCAGTCTTGTTAATTTACAACACATAATTAAATAATTAAATATTAACAATGTTAAATAATTATAAATATAAACTCATATTAATTAAATAATAATATATACTATTATTATTTATTTTTATTTTATTTTATTAATTTTTGGATCAAATTTACACAATTCTTAGAAAGCTAAATAAATACAAAAGTAATTTAATCTATTTATTAAAGAAAAGAAAAATATATTTATTCGTTTAAATTATAATTAAGGAAAAGTATAAAAAAGTTAACAATTTTTGTTTTAGTTTTTACTTATTATACTTTTTAAAATAAATATTTAAAGGAAAAAACGTTATAAAAATTCTGGTTAAAAAATAATATATAAATTATAAATCAATATTAATATTAAAATACTCATTTTTTACGATAATTAATTTTCATCAATGTTAGAAAATATTGTAAATTCGTAAAGAACAAATCTACGGTTATTCTTCCTTTTGATTGTTTGATGTTCCCCTTTCCATTTTAACAGTTTTGTCCTTTTGATATATTTTCTATTTCGTTTTATACAAAAATTAGAAGTTCTACAATTTATGAATTAAAAGAATTTTCGCAAAAGCAATTAATAAAATGAAATTATTAGCACTATTAACATTTATATTTTTACTCTAGGCGTATCAATTAATTACGTTTTTTAAACATATTAATTATAAAGAAATATTAATATTTAAAAATACTTTAAAATTTAAAATATTATATAAAATATTATATATTATAACATATAAAAATGTTAAATAGTGATATAAAAATGACTTATCGATTATTATATTCGTTATTATTAAAATGTATATAAATTTTATATTTTTCTCACAAAACATTCCAACTTAAAAACTTATACAAATTTTATATGCAATATTTATGCAACTTTACAGCGATAATTTTCAAATATCTATAAAACAGAATTTGTTTTAATTTTTATTTTTTTTCCAAAGATTTTTTATAAAATATAAAAAAAATACATATTTTATCTCGGAAAATTTCTAAAATATTTCATAGTTATTAAAAAAATAATAAATTAATATTGATAATACAAAGACCAAAATATGTCCGTGTATTCAATATAAAATAATAAATATATTATTCTTTTAATGTTCGATTCAGAGAAATAATTCATCATCCTATCCGATAAATGAATGAATGTTTTTGAAAATTTTTTTAAAAAATATATCGCTATTTTGAGATCTATTTGAAAAATAATCAAAAGAATTCAAGAACAAACTCCAATAAATTAAATAAAATTTCGAAAACTTGTAATCTTGAAAATGTCTCAAGCAAATAAAGGTCTTTAATCGTCTTTTATACAAAAAATACAAAAAATAGAGTTTATTTTATCTATGAAAGGTCATTTTTTTGAAAGAGAGTTGAAGAAATATTTTCAGTTTTAATACGTTATTTTACTAGAGTTTTATTACTTTAGTTTTCACAAATTAAATATCTTTAATTGATATAAAAATGTATAAATATTGACAAGTAAGTTTAAATGAATTATAAAAGAAAAAAGGAAAACAAACAACATAAGAATTAAAAATAACGGTACAAATTAAAAATTTATCATGCAGCATATGTTTTCGAAAAAAATCTTTCATTCCATCTAACTAAATTGGTTGAAGTGGTCACTTTTATAAAATTATAAATAAAAAAAACATTTATTAATATAATAATTAAATCAAATGGTAATTTTGCAATTATTACTGAAGAAGTGCAAGGTGATTCGTCCAATCATATTAGAGTATTTTGACGTAACACACTGTGACGTAATGGTCGTATTACTATATAAACAATTACTTTTTACTTAAATACAGAACTGAATATGCCACAAAAGTGTCGAAATATTTTTTGAAATAAAAATTTAAAATTCAAATGGTGTTATTTTAATTTATTAATTTATATATAGATATAAACATACATATATTAAATATATTAAATAACAAAATATTTGTTCCAAAGGCACTGGCCACAGTAAAATTTGTTTGGCTACAACAAGAGTCGCCATCATCAGTTCAAGACCGACACATTTAAAATAGGTTATTATTAATTATCTAACAAATTATCTCATTAAATATTATAAACGAAATAAATCCAAAAATAATAAAAAATAACCAAAATTATCATGAAAAATTTTTATATAAATTTATGTCAAAATCCTACAATAGATTATTTTATGCTTAAAAATCAAATTCCAAAATTAACCAAAAATTCAAAAACAAATATTTAATTTTAATTTATTAAATAAATTTTCTTTTTCTGTCAATTAAAATGTCAGAATTATATTTGTAGCAGATGGTCAAAAGATGGAAAAAAAATTAAATTACTATAATTATCATTAGTCAATGTGACATTATTTTTAGGAGAATAATGCGTTCCATATAAGAATAGTCTTTTCAAAATATATAACAATTGACAAAATCAGTAAAAATATGTTAATGAAGTTAATGTTTGCATAAATAAGGTGTCCTAAAATGATAAACATGTGTCCCGAATTCATGTTTTGTAAAATCTGTAATTATTTTGAATGTTGATTTAATGAGTTTAATAAATTATTAAATTGTTTCATACGAAATGTCTGAATTTCGTTAGGGAAAAATCTGATCAATATTGTATAAAATTATAATTATATTATTTCGGGTAGTTGTTAAGGACCAAACCTTAATTTCACTTTCATTATTCGACGTTATTCTTGATTAAAAATACCAACAAAATATTTGATTATTAATAAAAACTATTTTAATAAAAAATTTGTGAGTTATTACAAAATTAAATTAATAATTTCAAAATTTCTAAGTTGAATTATTACACAATCAACAAATTTCTAAAGTGTGTTATATAACTTTTAACGAGTATAGAACATGGTCAACCTTTGACTCTCCTTTTTTTATTATATATATATATAT
>MQRK01106579.1:0-12967 GCA_001938485.1 Girardia tigrina
ATATATATATATATATATATATATATATATGAAAAATTATTTTGTTAAATTTAATTTTTTAAACAAATACCATTAAAAAAACAAATATTTATTTATAATGCTTAATAATTTTTGAATGAAATGATACATTAAATAAGTACTCTTACATTTACACAGCTCAAATATTTCACAAATTACATTAATTATTATTTTGAAATAAAAAGCTAAAAATCAAAAAAATAAAATATTTATTAAACATTTAATGAAAATTATTGATAAAATTATTTGCTCCAGATTTCCCAATCTCCTCAAATACTTCAGTTAGTCCCCTTTAAAAGTGTATCCATTGCTTTCAGTTGCAACACGAAAATTAAGGTTAGCACTTCATTTTTCTAGGCTTCTAGATTTCCTCCAAATTTTAATCTGAGATAGATATTATCTTTAGCCAAGTCATTTAATAAAAAAACAAATATTGAGATAACTGCAATTGAATATGACATTTCGTTTATTGTAGAAGCCTTCACAGCAGTTAGTGGTTTTAGGAGAGCCTTCAGCATCTGCACAATGAAAGTTTTAAAGTCTTTTTGAAAAATGATGATCCATACAAAGTGTACCTTCAATGTAAGTGAGAAATTAGTAGGTCAACAAAGTGTTATGTATATCGTGCAAATTTTCATCATCAGTGATGAAGTCTTTGATAATGATTTTGTAGAAATCCTTTATTTCGAAGATTTGAACAAATGACAGAGCAGCAACGGACTTAGCCTTCAACTTTAACTCGGGATTGGAGCTAAATTCAATTTTTAGAATAAGGGAACAAAATATTCCGGGCAAGACTTTGATTTAAGTGGAAAAGTCAAACTAGCAGTCTTGATGCAGTCGTTCTCAAGATCTTTTCAGTAGCAATGTTTGGAACACGTGAATTTTGAATCCAAAATATTCTGATTTAAGTTTTCTTTGTTTTATTGAAAAGAAGAAAGTAGATGCAGAGTGGATAGGAATTTCCAATCTTTCCATATCAAGTATAAATATAGTAGAACCATTTTAGATACTATGTCAATCGTTCCATCACCAAATATATATATTCCCTGTAGCAACTCTGTCATCAATTGCAAATATTCTGCTTGTATCAGGTTCACCAGAGTCATGAAGAATCATTCAACTTTATTTCTTAGGAATTTAAAACTAAATTGCTTATGAAATTGAAGAATTATTTTCCTCCCTTTCTTTATTTAAAGTTCTATTAAAGTTTGTTTTTAGCATAATCCAACTTGTATTGTTAACAAAAGTACTGAAAGTCGTATAATTATTTTTAATACAAGGGCAAACAAATGAAAACCACAAATGGAAGCATGTATTATTTCGTATAATAATCTTTGAATATGTTATAAATAATCAAAATATAACATTTTATTGTTTTTTTATTGTTGTTATTTACTATGTTTTTTAAATGTTTTTTATGTTTTTACATAATTTAAATAAAATCGGTTATAACCTAAGGAAATGGTAAACCCTTTAGAACTTTCAAAGGAGCGAAACTGGCGGATTACATAGAGTGGCAAGAGGTACTGTCTTGAAAAGTAATTACTGCTGTCTTGGTACCTGTAATTACTCCAGACCAGTACCGTTTAGTGGGCCTTGAATTAAGTGGCCTTAACTAAGCGGTTGGTCAGGGGTAATCAAAAATAAATAAAAAATTAAAATTAGACAAATCATAACTATAAATGTAATATATAAATTAAACAAATCCTTATTTTATTCTTATTTATTCAAATGCTTATCGCATAGGGCATATCGTCTATAACGAAGTTTAAAAAGAAAAAAGGTTGTTAACTAGAAAGTAAATTTAAAAATCGTTGTCTCCTTCGTAAATCCACTTTACAAGATAAATATCTCTTCAAACAACAATTAATCAAACAATTCCCAAGTATAACAACAACTATAAAACAAGAAAAGTCCTTTTCCTCCAGGTTATCTGAAGCATAATCAAATTACTCATTAAAAGATAATCATTCATATTGATTGAAGATTTCCAGTCAGCAAAATCACATTATCAAACTCCTACCTTAGATCTTAGCCAACGATTAAAGGCAATCCAAGAAAAATAGAAAACGCCATTTCATTAAGTAATTAATTTAAAGACAACTCCTCGACTCATTTTCTAATCTTTTTTACTGGGAATTTAGAACTAACATCTTTTTTGTGGCCTTCCGTCTTAAGTTATTTTGTTAAGATAAGAATATTTATCAAAACAGTTTTATCGTTATAACTCTTTTAGACTTTATTAAAAAAACGAATTTATTGAACAATATCGTTCAGTTAGTTTGTTTACTTATGACAACTCCTTTTGAAAAAGAAAGAAAATGTTCTCGTCAAAGTATATTAAAAAAAAGAGTGCTGATCAATTATATAAGTAAGTATATAAGTATAAATATGTATAAGTATAACCAAAAGTCTAAAAAAAGTAAAAAAGGATTTGTAGGATCATTTAAAAATAAATTCAATTCTAAGGTGGAAACAATTAAGGAAGACAAGAATTTCTGAAGTATCACTTGATTAAATATTAAATTTGAAATAAGTAACTAAGAGGAGTTAGTCTTCATTAGTAATTGTTTTATTTAAAATATTAAAAAAATATAAATAAATTTTTATCGAAAAATAACATTTTTAAGAAGTATTTCAGTGTAAATAACTTCTTATTTTAGGTTTCGTTATGTAAATTCTGTTTTATGTTCAGGTAAAAGTGATACTAATTCTCAAGGAGTATTTTCTATGTAGGACGCTTAACAAAAAAAATATATTTTGATGATTCGCTACTTCGTTTTCATTATGATCTTCAGAGTCTGATTTTGTATCAATATTTCTTTTCCTTAGAAAAAAACTACTTTTAACAATTATTTTATTATGATAATCTAATATCCATATTAATACGTGTTTCGAAATTTAAATTATTTTATTATATGCAATTATTATGTACACCGTTTGAATCCGAACTTATCATTCCTAACTCAAGACAATATCCAGAATCGGCATTTATCCCCAAATTCAATATGAAATAAATGTGAACATTTAAATTACAATTGCTGTTAATTATATACGCCTTTACTTGGGCTATATACATGGTGTACCCAATAAGTCATGAGACTAATCGAGAAGGACTAAAAATATCAACAAAATACTTTGTATTTAGATCAAGCATGGTAAAGAGACATCATTTCTCAAAATAAATTCATTGCTCTCTTACACAATTTTCCCAGTGAATAACAAGGTTTTTGAAGGCGTTTTTGAAGAATTCTGGAAGCTTTTCTCTCTATGGCAGCCCTCAAACCAAGTACTTGGCAAATAACTGGTCCCACATATGCTTCTTAAGATGTTTAAACAGGAAAATATCGGAGGGAGCTAAATCGGGGCTGTATGGTGAATGTCGGAACAAATTGATCCCGCAACGCTTAATTGTGACAATAGAAACGCTGCTGATGCGGATGGGAGCATTATCGTGTAAAACATAGAGACCATAGACTCTGATTTGGCGTCGTGCCTTCTTTGCTTGCTGAACAATATTGGAGTAGTAAAAACTATTGATCCCCATGCCAAATTCAGCAAAGTCAGTCAGAATAATGCCATTGGCGTCCCAAACCCCCCGTCAACATGAAAGCCTTTCGGTTGCAAGTTCAGGACCGCGTTTTTAGTGAGTGCTTTCTCCTGGCAATTTTAATTTTTGGGACTCTAATTTAGATTCGATGAAATAAGGGGACAATGATGTCTCGTCCACAGTCATGATATTATCAATGAAATGGTTTTCAACATTGGTACTTATCTTCAGATTCTGCAAGCAGCATTCTAAACGTCGTTGTCAAATTTTCACCGTTATAAAGTGTGGCACAAAACGGGAACATAGTTTTCGAATACTACTGCCAAATATTAACTATTCATCAACCCATGTGAAGTGACAATATAAATGTCTTTACACACTACGTCTATTTCAAAGAGTGACATGTGATGTAAGATACTTTTTATTTATCAGCAACCATGGTACCCATCCCTCCATGATTGCAAACAATTTGATGTGGTTTACCAAACATATTGATTTTTATATCTTTATAGGGAGACAGAGATGTTAAATGTATTCAGCAGATGTTTTAATTCACTCCAATAATTTAAAGCTGAAATAATTTTAAACTGTAGTGGTAGCGAAGAAACTTTTCTGTCGGCCACATCTAAGACTCATTTATTGTTTTATTTTGTCGGATAAATGTAACATTTTTTGTCTGCTTGCAGTGAATACGATTTTGACTGTAATATATTGTGAATAATTGTGGAGTTCAGAATATCCAGTTGAGAAGCGATACAAGATAATGTATGAAAAAGTACAACGTGTTGTTGAGACATATTGCCAAACAGATGTATTGACATATGTGCGTACTATTGCACATTTGTCATTTAGTTAACTACAAAATTGTTATTCCATTAACTACAATATTTTATGAAATTAATATTTTGATTTGATTTTATCATTTATATGCGGTCTTAGTTTGTGAATACTTTCTGTTCAATATTAAATCGACTAGGCCTGTCACCAGTCATTATGTGAACCAAAAACATACAAATTCTTTGTTTTCATATATACAGTATATATATATGTATATCACCTATGGTCAAACCCCCTGTAGTCAAAGCACCTAGAACCCATAACAGTTACTGCTGAATCAATTTATTTAAAATCAAGTAATAATTCTAATAGAATTTTAGAAAACCAAATTGAAAATCAAACGACTATTAATCTACAATTACCGTACTCAGAAAGAGCAAAACTGTTGACACGATTTTTAGAACATCGAATCCCTGTTGGCATTAAATTTAGGGTAATCTTGGAATAAATAGATGTCAGAACTATTTTTCCAACAAATCTAAAACTCCTCTAAAGTTTATCAATTTCAATGTCACAAATGAGATGCTTAGTAAATTGGAGGGACAAGTCGTCCTCTCTGCACTAGAATTGCTGAACATACTCTATCGAGTAGGCACTTTTCAATTTTGAGTTAAGTAATTATGATGATTATAATAAAGATTTTAAAGTAATGTTAAATAATTTTGAAACAAATTATGAAAGGATTCTAGCTGAAGTATTGTTAATTATTCACCGTAATCCATGCTTAAACGTTAAAGATGATTCATCCAAACATATTAATGTTTTTAAGTGACATTTTTATATATTTTTAAAGCATGTTTTTTGAGACGTTTTACGTAATGGTTTAACTTTATAACTTTTAATCACTTTTTGTCATGACACTGAAAATGCTGTAATGTCGAAACAGGTCTGTTTCTTCAAAAATTTAATAAAAATGGTCTTTATTTTCATTATTATTAAATATGTCATTATCCATTTTAGATAATAAATATATGTATAATATACATATCCATCTTTCATGTGCATAGGAGAGACAATTGCAAAAGATACACCTAATACAACATACAACAAACATCATTAGAAAATATTCAATACATAGCTTTACATTTCGATTTTTGCTCATACAACATATTCTTTTTATTTTAATTTATTAAATATAAAAAATGCATGAATAACAGTAAAAATGAAATTATCTTTGACTAAAAAAATAATAATCGTCTGAGTTTTTCGGAAACCTACATTGTATGATTCACTAAAAAATCCAGTTCGCAATCCATAATAACAATGCATATTTTAAATATTCCTATACAAATTAAAAATAATAATAACTTTAACTTGAAAATAATTTCCAAATTTTTAGACGAAGATAAAACGTAATTAGGTCAAATTTTCCATACAAAAATGTTTATTTATGCTTTCAAAAACAAAAAATGACATACATTTGGGAAAATTTTAATATTATTTAAATTAATTAGTTTTATGTGAAGATTTTTTCTATTTAAATTTTTTCCTTATTTTCAACATTTTCAAAACAAATAAAAAATATTATTTTTTTTTAAATTTGTCCTCGAAAATATTAATTCATTTTTTATTAATAAAATTGAAATATAAAAATATTCAAAAATGAAAAAAAAATATTTGTAAACCAAGTAGAGTAAAATAAAAAAAACTGAAATCCAATACATAAATGGAATTTAAAAGAAAATAAAACCATTTAAAAGCATTTTTTTATTTTTATACAATAAAATACATTAAAGACATTTTTTATAAATTAATTTAATTATTCTATTTTCATAAGAAAAACCCGTATTTTAAATATAAATTAATAATCTATTTATCATTTTAATAAATACAGTTTTTTATATATAAAAAATAATAAAGGATAAAAAGGAAAAGTGATTTTTTTAGTTGGTAAATGTCTTTTATTATTGAAAATTAATTTTTTTAATTCTATTTTTCAAAGAATTGCACTTTGAATTCATATTTATTTATAAATTATTTTTTGATCATTGGATATTTCAATTAAAATTCAGTTTTATGCTTGTGAGGAATATTTTGAATGTTTGATGTTTTGTGTTTGAATGTGTATCTTGATTTGGAAATGTGTCTCTCCTACCCAGATGGATGATTATTATTTTAATTCTTATTATCTAAAAATATGTAATGTTTAAATTTATTTATAATTTAAAGTAATTGTAAAATTTTAAATAAGTGAATTAGTTTTTACAATTTTTAATAAATAAATCAAATTAATATTTTTTAAATAATTAATAATCATTTTAATTTCTATCCAATAAGTTTTCAGTAAATATTTTATTAAAATATTTATTTCGCCATTTGCTAAAAAATAATAAGAATTAATTATTTAAGCAATTTAGTTTAGAATGCAATCGTAAGAAAGCTTTGACAAAGGTTGTCTTAAGGACAATCAAAATTGTTATTTAAATAAAAATATGAAAAGTCAAATTGGTGTTCTAAATAACGTTTATACTTTATTATCAATAAAGAATTAAGATCGATAAAAAAACTATTTATTATTAGATAAATTTTCAATAAATGAAGAAAGATAAAATTAACATATATATATATATATATATATATATATATTATCAGTTTTTTAAATAATTTTTTTTGCAAGGAGAGGAACACCTTTATAAGCAAGTATTTCTTTGTTCTATATGTACAGCCGTATCCGATTGTACCATTGAAACACTTTTTTTCTTCGTTTTTCCGTCAATTTTCGATTTCGGAAGATAAGAATTGCTGACATTGGTCATTTGATAATTTCGTTTACGAAAAAGTCTTAACATATGATATCTGAACAATGCACTAAGCATCAGTAAAGTTAAAGGGTTCAAGAATGGATGGATATACGTTAGAAGCTGAGTGATGACAAAAGTGTAATAATTGCTATATTTTCTTAAATTAATAATTATGGTATGAATTTGTTCAGGCAATCGACATATTAAAAACGTGATAATAAATCCCAAAATAATTTTCGATAATTTTTTTCGGCGTATTAAGGATCTTGAAGTGTTCATTTGAATAGATCCAGTCGCTTCTTGGTGTTCCAGTTTCAAGGCGATTGTCGAATAACAAATAGATATTATGAGAAAAGGAAATAAGAAATAAATTCCAAATTGAATGAAAAGAATTAATTTTTTATTTTTCGACGTAAATTCATCACGAAATTGGCACAAAGTTGTTGTCATACAACTGTTATTAATTGGAATTGTCAGATGAAGAATTTTCGTTTTTACCACCACTGGTAGTGATATAATTATCGCCACAAGCCAAATAAAAATTATCAAAATTGACACGAATTTTTTAGAACGCCAATATGACGACTGGTGATTCAAAGGCAATATAATAGCTGTAAATCTAGAAAAAAAGGTATTTTTAAAAAGGTATAAATTAAAAAAATGTTTTTAAACTTTTACCTGTCTACTGACATGACTGTTAGCGTGAAAATACTACCCCCAAGGGTTGCGTATCGTGTTAAAATTTGTAATTTACAAAAAAATTGACCACCGACAAATCTCGATAAGAACAAGTTTGGAACATTTGTTAAAACATGACCAAATAAATACAAAATATCAGCGACTGCAAGATTGGCAATTAGAAGATTCGGTACAGTTTTTAAACTTTTATTTTTTAAAATTAAAATTAACACAGCAAGATTAAGAAGAAAACCGAAAATGGAAAATATTATTGTAAGGGTCATGACCACATAGTTCTCGAAATTAATTGAACCTCTATACAGGATGGGATTTGAACAATTTGATAAGGTTACTATCGTCATTGGTTTTGTTTTCTACAGAAATAAAAACTGAAAGAATGTAAATGGGGAAAGAGAAAAGAAACAATTCAAATACGATTGTCAGTTTTTGAAAAATATATCGACCAATAAAATGTTGATTCATATTATTTATTCAAATTATATTTTTTTTAATTTTATTTTTTTATGAACTATATTTACACATTTTATTTTAAAAAATAAAAAAACAACCATTAAAAATTTTTATAATTAATATATACACATTTATAATTAAAACTAAAATTTATATATAAATATTTATAATAAAATTCTGATATCTGGTTTTGTGTAAAATAAGAATATATTGTTCCTCATAAATTTGTTTGAAAATAAGCAATTGTAATAGAAATAAATATTTGGAGTTATAAATCTTCTTCTTGACCACGAACCCAATATATTCTATTTGATATAGATATAATACTTTTTAATTATTTAAGAAAATATTTTATGTCATAAATGTAAAAAAAATATTTTTACATAAAAATTAAGAAAAGGTTTAATCTATTATATTCTTTCTTTTATTTATTTTATTTGTTACAGACAATGTCTTATTAAAATATATTTGAGAAAAAAAGTGATAATTGTTATTTATTTTATTTTCTTACAAAATTAAAAACTATTTTCCTAAAGCCTAAAACTATTTTCTTTTATTTTCGGGTAATATATTATTCTACATATAAATAATATTTTATGACTGCTTGAAACCGTTTATTTAAACAAAAAGTTTGAGACATATATAATGTCTATGTCATACTGATGACTGGTAATTAAAAATGATTTAAAATTATAATATCAACGCCGATTTTTATCTTTAAATCTTTTGTTTGAGTTCAATTTCATTTGTAATTATATATAAATTAAAAAAAATTTTTTAGTTCTTCAATTTTTTTCATTTTTTAATATATTGAATGAAAATAAAAGAGATTTTCACGAGTTCTAAAAAGTTATTTTCTATTAATTGAAATCTGTGACAATATTGTCATTTGAAGACTCTTGAAAACAACATCCTATACTTCTTTTATAGTTTCACAATTAGTATAAATTAGCATCATCAGGTTTACTACTCGCAACTTCAACTAGAAAACTCTGTTACTAAAAATTTTCCCGAAACCTTACTTTTGAAATATCAATTTTGAGAAAATATATACATTATGCTAAATTCTGTTTATTAGGGATTAAAAAAATGAATTTACAAAAATTTACAATTTATATTATGTTGTCATGTTTGTAGACAGTTATAATTCAATACGACACTATCGACCCGGTATCCCACATAATGATATCCGTTTAAAATCAATTCTTTTCAATTTCTTATAAAACATTTGGAAAATATTTAAATTTTCAATGTTTCCAAAACAACATATTTTATATACAGTGACACAATCCTATTCAAACTCTTTCCATCCAGTTTCTAAATTATTTACAGTGAATTCTTTTTAACTCAAGCTGTGGCATACATATTGGCGTCTTCGACAAACATATCTTCATAAGTTAAATTCTGAATATTTGATCTAACTATTTATTTGAATTTCTCAAATTTTGCTCAACGAAATAATTATCCTTCAACCCCTCATAAGCAATTCGTTACAAAGTGAATTGGTTACGAAACGCGATGATCTTGCTACAAAAATCATAGGGACTGTCATCAAGGTGATGGAAGCTCTTTGATTTTCTTATAATCTGTTCTCCTCATTAATGTTTTTTCTAGATTTTCAACCTTCTTTTCATGATACTTTATGACTGATACTTTATTGATGTTTAAACACACAAACCTGTCCTGTTTAAGCAGTTTTGCTTCTGAAATTTTGAAGAAGCATGATCCTTTCTCAAGCAATTTTAAACAAAGCAACCTATCCCTTAATGTCTTATTCTCTCTGTAGTTTCATATTTGCAAACTCGTCACGTTGATCTAAATAATGGGACTTTGAATATAGGAAGTATTTTACTTCCAGAGAATTATTAGTTAACTTTGACTCTCTATCGACCTCCTCAACTCTATCTCAACTTTTATCCAATTCATGAATCCAAGGATTAAATGAGCTTCCTCTGCATCCTTGTTTAGTACATCTCTTTCCCATTACACTAATATATTTTGTGGATACTTCTTTAACAACTCGCTATACACGAATCTCTTCTCAAAATCATGAGTTTCATGTTAGCTTTAAGATTACTTTGTCAGGCTCTCTAAAGAATCTATACAAATCATTTAACTCATTATATCTCATGAGTTTAAAACTCTCTATTTCTACCAATAAGGTATGCTACAATCGGCAATCTCATTTATATCTTTCATTAAGGAAGATGTAATGAGCATCGCGATAAAAGCCAATGTTTTTTTAACAAACAAAAGGGGATCAAAAAAATAGTAACTGTTCTAGATAAAGGCTTATCTGTATATTAGATCCGTCAGTGTCTTCAATGCAGACTTTTAAAGCCCTCCTCCAATTTTCGATCTCATTGAATGACCATTGAAAAATTTATGATTATAAGGAATCTTAAATTTCCTTTTTCCTTTCACGCCTAAAATACTTCTATAAAATCTGTTCTAAGTTAATCTCATTGAATCAGCCCTTTTAATGGTATTTTTAAATTCTACTTCAATTCTTCTCAGAGTTTTGTCAATTTTGAGAGTTTTATCAACTCTTGTCAGTTTGGTCCTTCTGATTGAGCATTCAAATTTTTTCCCTCAACCTTAAATATTTATCTTAATACCGATCCTTAGCTTTCTTCCGTTTATCTTTGCTGAGATTGGAATCAAACATTTTGTTTCTGGATCGACAATGCTTTTTTGAATCTCTTCATTTGTAGGCTTTCTGAGAACATTTTCTCCAGATTTTGTGACTACATTTTTCTTTTAAACCTTAAAAGCCGTATAAGGTCGATTCTTTTAAAATATGATAATCGTCTTAGGTCCTTGCGTCTTCTAATTGTTTGCTGACAAATACCAAAGTTTGTACACAGGTTGGATATCTCTGTCATCTGTATTTTCTTATGAGCTCATAATTCATTTCTTCAAAACATCCACGCATTAAAACATCCACCTATGACTTAATATCTTATCATAAAAATGTTTTTCTAAAATATAATATAATATTAGGTAACTTAGAACACAGAACGGAAATAACATACACCATTTCCAGTCAAGTCTTTTAATCACGAATTTATACATTATTTATTTGTATATTATATATATTATATATTATTTAAAGTAGATTAGAATACTTTATTTATATTTAATAACACTTACAAATTGTCTGTATCTGAAAAATCGATGGGGCACAATAAATAAATGGGGAGTGTCGACCAGATTCGTCTGCTTATTGCTGTTTGTGAATCTTGTGGTCTGCCCCGCTGGTTTTGTCATGGATAATTAAACTTTGAGATTTACAAAATATTAATTTATAAATGTGAAAAGAAAAATATACATGTTTTAAATAAAAAAATAGATTACTCTCTTTTTTTAATATAATTTTTCGCAGGAAAAAAGCAAATAGTACTCTTGATAATCTGATTAAAATTTTATTATTTATCTTCTTATTTTCTTATTTTACTGTTTTTAACAACATCACAATATGAATGTAAACATTTATTGACAACACAATCAGATTCTTTCACAACAATTTTCAGAGAGGTATAGTTTTTGTTTATGTATTCAAATCTAAAAAAACAATGAATAGAAAATTTTTAATATTAATTTTTAATTTCTTAAATTTTATTGGATAAAAATGCATTACGTAATTTTTTAATGAACATTAATTTTTAAAATATATTAAATTTAATAACTTAAAATCGTTTACTAAATATATTATTAAAATTCATAATTATAAAACTTTAATTAATTAGTACTTTAATTTAATATCATTAAATTAATTTCATTAGATTCAAATAATCAATCAATAACATATCAATCCCATCTGAGTAGGAGAGTCACAAATTTAAACAGCATACAAACAACAAACTTACAACATTCCAAATTATCCCTCACAACTTTAAAAAGCTTCTTTTATAATAAAGTTAGGAAATTTTTTTAAACACTAAAACAAGTATTATTTCTTTTAAATTGTAAAAAAAGTAAAGGAAGATAAAAAAAATTAACTCTTCATATTACACTAATTCTCCTACCAATAATATTCTTATTTATATATTTTATCGTTTTTTTTGCTTTTTTCCCGTTTGCAATTAGAGAACTATGCATAAAGCAGTAATAATATATAACAATAATGTAATATATATGTATATATGATGTGTAATATATATATATATATATATATATATATATATATATATAACAGTAATATTATATATGTAAAATAACATGTAAATATATATAAAAATTTTAACTTTTTGAAAGGTTGATGAGGTCAATTTGATGGTTGATATGGTAATTTTGATATTCGTTGAAATATATGTACAAGGTATGTAAATACAAGGTTTTCATTTATAAAAGAAGGCTGTTAAAGTAAATTTGATGATTGATAATATGATGGTAATTGTTAATATGGTAATTCTTTTAGTATTATGTACATAATTCTATATTTTTGGTATTTTACTGTATTTTTAACATGTTCAACTATGCACAACGTTAACATTATGAAGGCCAGGGCCGCCGCGTACGATTGTTCATATTGTGCCCCGCACAAGGATGCCGAGTGAAAAAGGCGCCACCTCACTAAATAAAAAAAATTAAAATTAAATATAAAAAAATTAAATGATAAAAAAGAAAAAGTGACAAATATGGATTTATTAGAGAGATACTGGAAACG
>MQRK01106792.1:0-23147 GCA_001938485.1 Girardia tigrina
TTGTGATTTTTTAAACCTAATTTGTTATAAATGTTCTTTCAATTTAATTAATAAAATATTATCATTACACTATACTTTTTATAAAACTTATTTCCTTTTAATTAGTAAAAATATTATCTTTAAACTTACATTTTTTATATATAATTTCTTTCAAAAGTTCTTTCAGTAAAATATAATTATTTAATTTATCTCAAATATAATTATGATTTTTAATTTAAAAATATCAAAAATTTACAGTTCACCAAAAAGAACCCCTAACAGGAGTTTTTTTGAAAAATAAAGAGTTTTTGAAATGTTTGAGATTTTATTAATTCAATTTTTTAATGATGATGAAAAGATATTTTAAAATTGTTGCCGGCGAAGAGAAGCTAGGTCTAGTAATGTTTTAGTTATACGATGAAGATTTCTGAAAATCGTATAGATTTTCAGGGTTCTTTGTACCGGAGAAAAAAGATTCGGACATAAAGACATGGATTTTCATCGATCAAATCTAACGAACCCCTACAGATTCGAGAATGGACAACGGACCTCGTTAGGGCCATAAATCCTTGTTATTTCGTCCAGTTTGTCAAAACCTGCTCGAGATTCGTATCAGTTTGGAATATATGATTGTTTGATCACATCTTTGATTTTGCATGGTGTCTGAAATAGTTGGAATATGGTTTTGAGCTTGATAATCCCAATATCACATTATTACAAGAGCTTAGATCAGGGCTGCTTACTGGCCAGGTTATAGGAAAATACTTTTCAATCCACCGATTGAAGAATATCGTATTGAGAAAATCTTTGCATGCAATCGTTATATAGGTTGGAGCTGAATTTTGCGGGTAACGACAGAAATAAAATAGCTGTTTTTCCTATAATACATATATATTTTTTGCGCGACATTTTCATATAAGTATGAGTCAATATTCTGCCGGTGATGAACAAGGGTTGAATGATATAGTTTGCATGCGATGCTACCAATGACATTACATATATAGGTTTATATATAACCTGTTTCCAAATGCAGGGTTTACTTCAAAACATTGAGTTAAGGTGCTTTCCATTCCCATGAAAAGCACACTCATCTTTGAAAAATGTTCAAGTCTTATGAGATTTTCTTAATTTTAAACGATTGGTAGGGCCTTAGAATATTCGATCAGCCTATATATTGAATAGAAGTTCACATTATTTCCATGACCTTTATTTCAAATAATTTTTCAAAATTCGCTGCAGACTGGTTCTTCAAATACCTATCTCAGCAACTCTTTCTTAGATCAGAAGCAAAGACTATCTTTCATTGATTCGTTAACATCAAGCACACAATCTTCAAACTCAGTAGTTTGTCCACCAAGAAATCAGTTTCAAACAATTTTTTATTCACCAGAAAATCTCCCCTCAGAAGGTCTACAAACATAATTTTCTCGCGACTTCAACTTGACTTGTCTTATATTGTTTATCGAACTTAGTTTCAGAATCACCCTACCGCCTTGAATCACTGTATCCGTTGCTAATGAAAAACGTCCCTTGGTTGCCGTTGCTATGGTAACTAAGACCTTGGTTACCACAACTAGGGTGATCGGAACCGTTGCTGTTATAACCGGAACCGTTGCTATGGTAACTGCGACCATTACTATGGTAATCGCGACAGTTGCCATGACAACTGAATACCCTTCCGGGGGGATCAAGTGGGGGAGAAGCCCCATTTTTCCCATACTGAGGAACGCAAAACGTAAAAGAAGTAGTCGGGGAGTGTAAAGAATGTCAACAAACCAAAACAGATACTTCGAAAACGAAAGAGGAAACAATCAAAATAACTTCATCGGAAGCGTTTCAGAAGGTATATATTGATATCTGCGGCCCATGGAAGAAGACAATAAGAAATGAAAGGTATATAATGACCATGATTGACCATTTCAGTAAATATATATATTTTTTTAGCAATCAAACGACATGATGAGCATATGATTATGCACACAATATTGACAAAATGGAAATTGAAATTTTACGCTCCTAAAGAAATACATGTGGACTGTGGGAAAAGTTTCGAATCGCAGGCGATAAAAGAATTAATGATTAAAGAAGGTATACAATAAGTCTTCTCGAGCCGTATCACCATAATACGATCGGCATGGTGGAACAACAATTTCGTACTATATATACAGGTAAGTTTAAAAGAAAAGAAGGAGATGAGTTTGGCCGATATGCTTCATGAGGTGGAATTCACGTTGAATGCGACACGTCGAAAAACGATTGGAGGAACCCAGCTGAAATTATTTTCAATAGGAAAATAGATAGACAGAAATGGTATATGAATGGTAGGCAGGCTCTAGACGATAACATTAAAGACACAGAAGAACAAACAAGACGCAAGTTCAATGTGGGAGATCAGGTGTGGGCAAAAAGAGAAGTGATACATAAAGGGGATGACAGATATGAGGTACCATACACCATTATAGAAATGATTCATGAGAGAAGTTATAAATTGGAAGATATATACAAGAAACAAATAATCAGAAATGTTTAAAAGTTCAAAAAATTTAATGGAAAGTGGGAATGTTAGAAATTTTTTATGAAATGTTTTTAAAATTTTTGAAATAATAATTGAATTCAAAGTATCATTTTAAAATTAAAATAAAATCAAGAACTAAATAAAGTTATGTTAACTATGATAAAATTTCGTAAATTTAAATAAAAAATTAAATTATTTAATTGTCAGAAATTAAAAAAAAGTCAAATGGATCATTAATACTATACTTATTTTTATTATACCATTTTGAGATTTATGAAATAAATAGTTCCTCAAAAGTAAAAAAAAATAAATGAATTTATTTTCGATTAAATTTGTTTAAATAAAATGTATTATACATTTTTTGTAGATAAATTAAATTTGAAAGTCTGATGTCAGTTTTTAATATTGATAGCGTGGAAGATGTTCCAAAAACATCTAGCATCTATATTCAATTGTTGTCGAACAACAGACTGTTGAATATCATAAAATGTATCATAAATAAATAAAGAAATGTAAGATTTTTGATTAGCCATTGTGTAGAACGTTAATGATAGAGCAAACTTATTTTATTTTCTTGCCTTAGTTTTTAAAGTACAATTAGGGTACAAAAGAACTTTGGCTGATCGATGCCAAAAGACCGTATGAAACGCTTAAAACTCTAAAGAAAGCAAGGAAGGCAATGAGATGAAATATAAAAAGCTGAAAGAGGAGATCAAAAAGCACCACGAGCGATGGACAGTTCGACTTGATACCATCATAGTCGGTTGCTGGGTTCCTGACTGAGTGAAAATGAAACAATACTCAAAACATTAAAGCTCTGAGAGACGAAAAAGAAAAATCTGAAACGAATGTGTATTGTCTTTAATGTCAAGTATTGTACTTTGATATGAAGCAAAGACAACACCGGTCAGTTAAACCCCCTCACATCAAATAAAGCGACTGTTAATCTTGCAACGGTTGCAGCAGATGTACCATTAGTAGAGTAGACAGTGAAAGGGCGAGTAATGCTATGCAATGAGCAACTCTTGCTTGTAGTGTTTGCCTGTTATCCGAGGATAACGATAAGTATTTAATTTTCGTATTTTTATTTATCAAAAAATTACCCAGCCCAGACTTGTCCATTGAATCCGCCCTTGGAACTTATAGAAGAAATATATTCGTATTTAGCATCAAATTCTTGATATATTACATGTAAAAACTTCTTTATCTAAAATAAAATGTTCAAATTTGTCGAGTTGTGTAAATGTTATTGCGGGGTTTTCGGTAAGAATGTATATATAAACATTGAATAAATTAAAAATAGCGATATATATGATCCTACTGTATTAGATTAAAATTTATGAATTTGAATAGAAACAAGTTTATAGCATGACAATGATCAATGTAGATGGAAACATGTTTGACAATAATTTTTGAAAAAAAGTATTTTAAACCAAATTTGGCCGATATATTAACCTCAATATCGTGTAAAAATTATATTAAAAAGATGCGCCATTAGTTAAATCACTTATTAAACACATTAAATGAAGCTAAATTCATAACAATAATAATTATTGCAGAAAATTTAAATCATCATAACATCGTTGAACAAAATAAAAATACATTTAGATTGAGTACACAATATTTAAGTTATCTTTATTTTAGAAACTCTCTCAAACGAACGACATTGTACATCCTATTTCCCATTGTCACAACATCTCAACTATTTTTCAATCTTATATCCTTGATGATTGATTTACCTGCTTTCCTCTTTAGTTTTCCTTCTACAGTTCCTTCCCTCATCTCGTAAATCTCAATCGTCTCACGAAATCCTCCTCTCAAACGAACAACCATATTTATAATTGCATTTTCCTTCATTTGATAAAATTCAATGTCTTCTAAAAAAGCTCCTTAATAAATAAGTTTCATTTTTTTCTTCCACACGTCGGGTTTTTCTTTAACTTTCTTTTTTAAGTCACCTAAGACTCTTTCCATCCAATGTTCTTATGAAGATCTGCATATCCTTTAAAAGATTAAGATTCTATTTTGTTTCAAATCGATCTAAAATAATTATTAAGGTAAAGATAATTAAAATAAAATCATTAAAAAAATATAGAAATTAAATTAATTAAAATTTTTTAATAAAAAATAAATAACTTAATCATTATAATTACTGAATCAACTCAAATATTCTATTCAATAAGAACTGATCGATTTATTTACATAATTGTAGGATGGAACAAAAGGAATAAAATTTGGTAGATACATTTTTATTCATTTGGTACCCTGAAGTAGTTGGGAAAATGTAGAAAGATATATAAAGACATTTAATGATACTTTAGTGAATTTTAATTTTGTGTGATTAGAAAAAATTAATTATTTTTATATGATTGTAAATTAAATCGAAAACTATTAAGAACTGTTAATTTAATTTAATTTGTTTGTTCGTGCCAAGGATGTAAAAAATGTCAGGGATTTTTATGAATTTGAAATAAAAATGGCTTGTGTTGAATTAAAAAATATTCGACATTAATTTCTTGGTGATTAATAAAATGATTTTAAAGATGAAATTGAAAATGATGACTGGTTTTGTTAAATTAACAATTAGCTATTTTTCACTGATCGATTGGCGAAAAGAAAATGGTTGGGTCGAAAAAAAGACGGAATTTAGACGACTCTAATGAAGATTATTGTTGCAAAAAAGTTTTTTGTCAGATGACGGCAACACTGATCGCGGAGAAGCCGAGTAGAGACTACCATGACAATGATTATAATTTGTTAGTGACTCTACTTAATCGATTTATTAGATGCTGGGTTCTCCCCACCACCTGATTACCCCCTAATAACACCAGACACCTCATCCACGCTACTCCCGCTGTGTCATCATATAGCTTGATTTGATTTGTCCGATTCATATATCCACACAACTAATTTCATACGACATGAAATAGAATACTGTCTAGTATCACTTTAAGAAAATGAAAAGTACGCTAATATTTTTCATCATCATTAATACAATAAAAATGATAATAATTAATAATAAATATGAAATAATATAAAAAATAATAATTTTTCAGAGTTTAGTATATGTTATGCACATTTATTCTAGTTTTCTAATGTCGTAGGTACTTATTGGCCATCCTGTGTTCTGACAAGAAATAAAATGGTATAATTTAGGTCCATCTCAAATGAAACCCTAAAAACAGAATTTTTTAGTATTTTTTTAATATCTTTTTAATTTTTAATATATCTTTTAAATGTGAAAATTTTATCATTTTCTGATTTTAATTTTGCTTTGATAACATAAAATAACTTTAAATAAAATAACTTTTGATAAAATAACTTTAAATTTAACTATTACATTGCCTCAAAGAACAATTTAATTGAGGACGTTTCTCAAGCGGTTTTTGATTTCCGAAAAATTCGTAAATTTCATAGTTTTCCATTGCTCTCTTGGTGCGAATGATTCCGCATGAAGAAAGTCAGTCATGAGTTTGAAACTGTAAAGATATTCCTATTGAAGAGGACTAGTACTGTGACAAACGTTCATCAGTTAGTGCAAGAACTGTACTCTTACCCAGATGCATTTCCATCGTCTAGCAGCTTCGGCACTCACACTCGGTACTTCAACTGCCACATGTGAGGCAAGTTTTAGTACTTTATCTCGTGTTCTGACTCCCTTTCATACGTCTTTGACCCATTCTCGTAAAGCAAACCTTGTATTGCTCACGTTTGAAAGTGACATCACTAATAACATCAAATCTGATGACTTTCTTCGACGGTTTAATGAAATGAAAAATCGTCGACTGCAGGTATTTTGAGTCACATTAATATTTCATGCATACAATTTATTACTTCCGTATGTAATTGCTGTATTATTTATATTGTATATTACTGCACTCATCCTCTGCTATAGCAAATCTGTATGACTGTCTGTACTCTCTATGTTCAATTGTCCATCGTCCAAACAAATTAAAATATTCAGCAACTGTAATTGATTTTTGTCTTTATTTCGGAAAAATGTGCGAAAATCATTTCATATAGGCAATAATACCGCAAAATATGTCCAGATAAAAGGTCTATTTTGTTTTCCTTGATCATTCAAAATTTAAACATTCAGACTGTGTGTTTTCAAAAAGTATTCATTTATTACACGAAAATTACTGGCCCCTCAATAAGAGTCTGGGCCCCCCTACAAAAGCTGTCACGGTATGGGACTGATAGAACTTATGGTTAGTTGAAATATTTTGACAATAATTTGAGTACATTTGGTGATGTCAGATCGGTACATATGCCACCGACAATTTTATTAAAAAAATTACTTATGGAATTTCTTTAGGAATCATTGAGTTTTAGTGGACTCACGTTTTATGAAATTGATGACAGTGATTGTGATCTGTTCGATGGATTGAATCATAGTGAATTATGATGGTCTGGCGTCACAAATTTAATTTTAAATTCTGGTGTTAATGCACTTCTGAATTTTGTGATAAAGGATCAATCTTATTACAGGTTTAAGCTAAGTGCGTCGCAACTCCAAAAAGGTTGCCCGACACTGGTCTAGTGAATTAGGAGGATATATCAAAACATTCCAGTCAAGGTCCAACATTTTTTAAGCATTTGTAAAAATGTATGATGTTTTTATGAATCATTAAGCAACAATATATTTTATGTCAGCTAGTTCTAAGCACTTTAGGTCGATTGCTGTGCCCAAACTGAGGTGTACAATCTCAGGATCACATCCCAAATTTTATAAAAAATCCTTTATTGAATATGAACAAAATGGTCAACAATAACAGAATAAATTGGGAATTGGAAACTAATGATTATTCAATTTTCAAAATATCTGCCAAATTTAAATTATTTAAACAGTTGAGTATTTGATTTGAGACACAAATTAATTTAACTTTTGTTAAACAACATACAAAACATCATATCAAAAACATTCCTTGGCATTCGGGATTGAAAAAATGTTCCAGAATTTGAATCTCTAATACAAACTCGTAAATTGTTGATAATCTTTGTCAGAAATTTAATTGTAATAATAATAAAGAACATTGCATTTCATTGTTAAAAAAAGGAATTTTAATTATTTGTAAAAAATTTAAATTGCTTAACTCTTAAAAATTTTAGATAAATTATTCAAACCATTTAAATTTTTACATCAATTTTTAAATTTAAAATATTATTTTTAATTATATTATTATTATATTATAAGATAATGTTATATTATTAATAATAATACTCTTTTTTACTATTTATTCTGGAATTTCTTTCAACAATTTATTACTTTCTTATTTTTCATAAGAATCTAAAGGCTTTACAATCATAAAAAAAACAAACTGTACAGGAAACGTTCTGTTAACTTCCCTACACTTATAAAATTATGTATTTATTATAATATTAAACAAATAATCGTATGATCATGTATATAATTTACTGTGGATTTATTTAAATTCATATGAAAAATATAATTATAATGTTTATTATTTCATTGAGGACATTATAACAAATATTCTTTTCAAAGTAATGTTCAGAAATTTGTCAAAATAAGTTTTCATTTGATTAAAAATAAATTTTAATAAATTCTCGATTCAGCATCACACTGGCCGGTCCAATTTTTCTAAAGCCATCGATCAGAAGGTAAAACAACATATTTATTTAATTATTATCTTTTCTGTTCTTTTCTATGATAATTTAATAGCTTTTAATAGTAAATTAAAATAGTTCAATTGTAATAAACAACTTTACAAAAATGTCTTAATTCCTTTTTGAAAGTTTTATAAATGGTGCTACATCATAAATTATACCATAGCTTATTGGAATAACCTTGATATAATGTTGTAAGAATGCACAATTTTGTAGTATCATACCCATGCATTTGAAGTTCTGAACTCAAATTTTGACAGAAACATAAGTTTATTTACATGTATAGTTAAGAATGCATGAGTCTTTATTATATCTAATAGCTTTTAACAATATCTACCTTATAGTTTTATGGTGAATGTTGATTTCTGAGACACGTAATTCTTTACACCATGCTTAACTAATATAATTGTATTCATCAAAAATTCAAATAAAACCTGTAATTTCTTAAATAAATTAATAATATCTTCAAAGTCCTAAAATTCTGATTTAAGATTACTTTATTAGGTTATTTAATACGTTAGTTAAGTTATAAAAGTTACTTCAATATTGAAGACTGTTAATCGCGTTTATGCCATTTTGATTATCAGCAAGTTCACAATGCATATTCTACACAAAATTTATTAATATAACAAAGATAGATTTTAAAACAAATTTTCCTTAAATAAATTTTTCATTTCACAAAATCTTTAATTAATTTCGTTTAAACTATTATCATAAATTTAATCCTAATTTTAATTTTATCAATTTAATTTATTACATTCTATAATATTTTTGGAAATTTTTATTTAATCAAACTTTTTATTATTAAAATTTATTTATAAAATATGTTGTAATTAAAAATAAAATTATTAAATTTAATTTACTCTAAACTCTAATTTCTTTTAAATTATTTTGTACAACTATTTAACATAATTTTAATTTCTTGAAAAATAATTTCGTAGTAATCTTTTATTATAAATTTACATCATAAGTTTTATTTCGTTTATTATTTATTTTAAAATTCTTATTTTAAAAAAATATAAATTCGGCGAATTGAAAGTTTTAACTAAATCCACATAAAGACATTCAGAAATCTTAACCAGACAAGAAAAGTATAAAAATTAAATATATATTTGTTCCGAAATTTTTAAGAAGCAATTTTCCAAAATAACTCGGTGAATTATCTTAGTATGTTTCTCCCTATTTACTACGGTTTCTTTATTCACCATTTTATTTATTGTTCATTTATGTATTGAAATACAGCAAAGACACACCCAAAACATGCCCAACATAATTCTGTCCTAAATTGAAATTCCTTTTCCAAATTATATTTTAAAAGACACAAAAATTGAGCAGAAAGAACAATATCAAATCATAAACATTTACAATCTCCCCAGATTGAGAATTGAAGGAATGTATATATTTTTAATTGTCGCCATGAGACATGTAACTCAAAATAAGATTGGTCTTTTATCATTAGAGTTTGTTCACTCGATCATACGATAATATGACACATTTTCCCAAATCCTAATTTTATCTGCTGAATTTTCTTCATTTTTATGAATCAAAGTGACTTTTATCTTTCAGTAAGAATCATTTTAATCAGAACTTTAAAGTTGATGTTCATTTGTATCTGTCATATTATCATCATCAGTTTCATAATGGAAAATCCAGCTATATATACTTTATAAACAATGTGTTTCATGTTTTTAAAGAAGAATTTATGAGTATTTAATTGAAAATCCATAGCATGAATTTTCCAATAACTGAGCACAATTTATCTTACGTGAAGAACGAATAGACTGTGAATAATCATTGAATTATCTGTCTTTCTTTTACAACAGAAATTACTTATTAAAAATGTAAATTTTTATTTAAATTTATCAATATAAATTTTTAAATTAAATTTATTTCATTTTAGTATTAATTTGTGAGTAGTAAATTAAGGGGGGAAATAAGGGAAAAAGCGAAAAATCCATTACGATAGAAGATTAATTCTAAAACTTTAACACAAATTAATTTTCAAGTGATATAATCTAAGCGTCCAAGAAGTCAATGACCAAGAGGATTCTGAATACCAAAAAAATGATTTGACATCATAAAGAAAGTTAACTTCACATAACTTGCTGTTGTAAGAAATAACTTTAACAGATGAGGTTTAATGGATAAATTAAGGTGATACTCTTTTCTATTAAAACAAGAACGGGAGCTGAAATTAAGAATACAAGACAGACAGATCGCTAAAAATATGTCTCGAGGTATACAATCACATATGTAATACAAGTCAAGCAAAAATGGCGGCAGAGATAAGTCAAATTGATCATCTAGGTCATTTGCCAATAACTGCATTGGAATTTGATAGGGTACCACGCCCAATAAATTGTGAAAAGACAAATTTCATACACATACATATAAAAGAGTAAGATGTTAATTTTATTAAATTTAAAATCAGCTGACCAATGATAGGATAAATAACTGGTAAATACACATAAAGTTATTAGAATTTAAAAAAAAACAAGAACGAAATAAATTAATAGAAATAATAAAAAAGAATGTTCAAATATATCATCTAACACGAAACTGTGTCGGTAGGAGAGAAATTCGAATAGTCCAAAGGTGATTCTTAGTTAATAAGGTATACGGGAACCTCATTGAATAGTTGAATAGGCGGAAAAAGAAGACTGTTTTGTACAGAATTAAAAGTATTATTCTTTGATAATGGGTTCCTGTTCCGAATTGACATTTAGTGTCTGGATCTATTACGCTGTTGTAAGATGTTATTTCGAATTTTAAAAAGATCTAGGTGATATTGTTCTTTGATTATGGAATTAAATGTAACTGAAAACAGTATCGCATATTACATTTTCAAATTGTTTGAAGATGTATTTTTTCAAATGTCCATAATTGAATACGAAAAGAATCTTCAATTTCGGTATAGTTGGATGAATAGTGGATTAGATTTATGTTAAAGAAATGTAATAAGTCAATAGATTTTTTTAAAACTTTATTTAAGACACTAATTTACCGTGTATAATCTTCACCATAAAAAGCATCTGAATTTTTCATAATTTAAAATTAAGTTCCTTATATAACTCGCACCTGGCATTTTTACGACCTTTGGCCTAAAAAACTAGAAAAAGACCACTTCATATATGACTGTCGAGCTGAATTTTCGTATTTGAAAGTTTTTGTTTTAATTTTAAATCGTAATTATTATAATTTATTATTTTGAATTCTGTGTTGATTTAACAGACGATTAATTAAGTCAGCTCCCAGGGCCTTTAGTTTTTAAGGCGCTGTACAAACAGAATCGTCTCAATGTGGAGTATCCAGTTTGACCACATTTTAACGTGGATTCGTTAGGGTTCCTCCGCAATTTCACATTTTGATCATACCGTGACCAACAAACATACAAACAAACACATATTTTAGACAAATATATTATATATAAACACAGTTTGAAGCAGGTTATAGTATTTAAAAAAAACACAACACAAAACTACTCATTATTCAGACACCCGCAACGCACGCAATCACGATTATCTGTGCCACAGTTAAATGAGCACAACAGTAGACATTTATCATATAAAATTGTTCTTTTCGCTGGTACCCCTTAAACAGTCAATATTAAAAGTAAGACAAAGAAAATCTTATTCTGCTGCAATAAAACTTGAGATTGTATCATACGCTAAAGCATGTAGATATAGAGCTGTAGAGAATTAGAAACAGTTTTGGAAAAGATGCCACCGAATAAATGTACAAAAAGAACTAAGGAATATTGACCAGAACTGAAGGCTGTACTTAAAGAGTGGGTGATATACACTATGATTCTCAACAGTGGCCATCCGAAAGAAGCCAAACAATGCATTAAAAGGGTAACATTTGCACCTATGAGAATAGAATTGCGGTTGAAATGGAAGAAGACGGGGAAAGTAGTGCATGTTTGGGGATTCGGATAATTCGGTGTGGGGAGACTTTTGAACTTCGTCTTTGAACGAGCCGTTAGAAGACAAAGAAAATTTCTTCGGAAAAAAGGGTTCTTTCGTAAAATAATATATCCTCATTAGAACCAAGAATTTTGGTTGTCGATGCGGAATATTTTCGACGGTACGGAATAAGACGATGTTTTACTTTTCACCACAACTGGACGCCGGGTCCGGGTTGGTTAGATTGATTAAGATTCCCCGACACCGAGACACCATTCCCAAGCACCGGAGAGCTACGATCGCACTGCAATGAATGCTCTGCGATCAGTTCATGGGGGGAAGGTCAAACTAGTAATACTGGGAGTGGTCGGATAGATTATAGCATTGACCACATTCTGGAAAATATACCTCATCTGATCAATTTATTATTGTCTGAATCAAGGATAAGAATTTCAATAGATTTTAACTTGTTTAAATCAGAATTTTATTTATTAAACAATTGGAATTTGTAAATATTTGTATGGTGGCTTATAATCTGGTGAACTTTCTTTGATACTATTCGCTCACTTTCTGAATATATTAATTTTACCATGCTTTATATCAAACCTTAAAAATTAAACGTTGTGCCCGCACACAAAAAGTTTTCAAAAATTCTCTTTTTGTCATTGAATAAATCATGGGTTATACACAGTAAATTATGGTAATTTTGAATATCGTTTACCCCGATATTATTTGGTTCTTTTATGTATTTTTTTTGTTTTCAAAATGCAACTTCGTAAAAAAACAGGAAATGAATAATAAATACAAATAACAGTATAAATGGAAAATTACATGAATAATGATGTAAGTGTCACAGTATGAAAGTAAAATGTATATTTTTGGTGTTTGTTTCTGTGATTTTTGATACCTGACTGATCTACAAAAGATCTACAGAACCGTGATATGAGAAATCATAACTGGTCCTCCAAATAAGATGAGCCAAAGTATACAAGGTTAACTAAGGCTTCCTATTCAAACTATCCCTATAATTACCATGACTAATTTGATTATCCCTATAGTTCGGGAAGGCCTCAAGTAGAACATAAGCATTTATAACTACAATCTTTATTTATTTGTGTCACCAGAAGTACAATTAGGTATAATCGAATAAATGAATTTAAGTGCAAATGTAAAAACTTAAGAATAATCGGCCAGTCGTGGAAATGGTTGATTAATTAATTAAAATTTCAATTCCATTTTCATATTCAACAATTAGAAAACTCCTCCTTTAGAAAAAGTCGTTCTTTTTTAAATCTCCGATTTAATAATTATTCCTATCTTTGAATTTATGCCATAATGAGCATTGTATACAAATCAAACATTTGACACCATGTTATGATGAATTGTTTAAGAATTAAAAAATAATTTCAAAATTGTCGTTTTATTTCAGAAATATACGAATAAACAAGTCACTCCGAAAATAATGCAGAAATTAGTTGATTATTTCAATATTATTTTACCGGAATGTAATACTTCGGAAGACTTCCGACCAGCCAGACTGTTAATGAATTTGTGCTTCACCTTTTACACGGAGGGTTGGTTCAACATCTGTTGTTTATTTTATCAAATTTTATTATCAAATTTTTACTATCATTGGCTACTTCTAGACTTTTATTGCAAAATTAAATAAAATTAATAATAAACTAAACATTCAATAAATTGTTGAAATAACTATTACTCTATTTGCCCAACTACCACTGTATATTTCGTTGAATGAGTTTTGATTTAAGTCTTTTATGTGGCTATAGATAATTAAACACTTCTGTATGTTACAATTTTTTTTAATTATCATATTTTAAAATTATTGAATGATCAACTTTCAACAATCAAATAACATTTTTAATATCTATTTAATGGCTCCACGCATGATATTGGTTCTCCTTCTTGTACTAAATCTTTCCCCATTATATCTTTATAAAGTCGAAATAAGGAGTTTTTCTACCAAATTCTATGACTTTAGCAATTCCAATTTACGGAGGACAATTTGCCGTTAAATTAGGAGTAGAAAAAGAAAACTGAGATACCTTAACTTATATAATTAGTTTACCAGTGTAATCACATGAGTTTTATTAATTTTAAAAGAACTTTTTCATTTTAGGGACAGTGCCTAAGTTTTTCATGAAGATGGTATTCTTAATTTAAATTTTTAACATTCCTCTTTGTTATTTAAACAACAGTCCAGAAAACACAAAAATTCAATCATTATTTACTGTTAGGAAATAATTATTCATTTATTATTTATTCATATTTTTTATTCATATAACCCGCTAATTATGGGTGATTTTATCTACTCAGCACGCCACTCACAGGGTATAAAAGTGGGCGATGTATATTAAAAATATTTTAAACGGGTAATGTTTGATTTTACCTACCCCAAATGCTCCTAGTGAAGAAAAATTATACGGATTATGTGCGTGAAGATATGGCATTATTTCGTATGATACTTCCGGAATATAATATCAAAATTAGTTGTGAACTGATTTCCAGCAGTAAGTTGTTAACTCTTAATTATTTTTAGGAAAACTGAATGAAGAATGTGTAGAAATAACATATCTTAATTGGTCTTTGAATCTTGATTTATTCAGCTGATGTCTTATTCTTTTCCATTGGAGACAACTTAGTGAGGAAACTATAATATCTGTATCTCAAAACAAAAACTCAATTATTTTATAAAAGCAAAGTTTTTTTAAGAATTTTACTTTTTCAAAGAATAAAAAGTTTCGAGGATGAATTTGAAGAATAAATATAACTCAAGATTTAAATTTATTTTACTTAAAGGTAAATTCAATATTACTTTGTTTGTTCTATTTCTTGTTTATTTCTTTAATTAATTTCTTTTATTCTCTGTTATAAAATATAATTAATGATGTAATAATTATTAATTAAAATAAGTTATTTTCTTTACTACATCTTGGTCAATTTTAGTAATCTCTTTTTATTCTATAATATTCAGGGAATTATACACAAAAAGATTAGTATTATTTTTTAAAATAAACGCTGTTAGAGAAAAGTAATACAATTAGAAAAAAATAGAAAATTATTATAAAATCAAAACGACGGATTGTAAAATTAATTTTCAGTGGTAAGCTTCATTTCCCAAATAACACTGCCGACACTTCTGTAATTACAATAACTTTTAATTAAATCCAAAAGATAAATATCGTTTTATCATAAGGTACATTTGGAAGACTCTCAGTAAAAAGATCAAAACGACTTCATACAATTCCTGGTTAAATTTCCGGCAAAATCTATAAATAATTTGTGACATCTTAATGAAGTTTTTTTAATTGTTTGTGAGATATCGAGATAAAATAAAACCAAGTTCACGGGCCGGTAATCTTTATTGAGTCAAATCTGTCGATTTACACGCTTTGTTAAAACAACCGTAATTAATTATAACATTGACATATTAACTGTTAATCACTTTCACATTGTTTTTCGTTAATTTTATTATAAACTTAGGTAGTTTGATAAATGTGACAAAATGCAATATATTTTTTAAAAAAAAGTTCATTTTATTTTTCAACCTTGTTTTTATTTGAAGCTCTAGACTTAGTCCACTGAGTTTCAATTTTCTTTTTCGCATCAGAAACGTATGCTTTGTCAAAGTCTGCAAAATACAAATTTACAGTAGTAATAACAAATATTCAACAATGTTGCTGAAACCGTGCCTCACGTAAGAAAGAGCATCCGATTGTCGCTAAATATTTTTCCACGAATCGTTTTTCACAGTATTTTTAATAAGATTATTTTGATTCTATTTTTACTATCAATTCGATTTCTTTGCCAGAAAATTTGGCAATTATTTGAACCCGTTGAGTTTTGTAGAAGTTTTTTGGTCCGTAAAAAACACTTGTGGACATTTTCAAAATTCGAATTTTACCAAGTAACGTGTAACAGTTTATTTGAACAAAACTCGAGTAAGGCCATTAATTGCTATCGATTTACTTTTCCGAGCACAACATTGAACAAATTAATTGTTAATCACTTTAATTGTTAATTGTGACAAATTTCATCAATGCACTCACAATCAACCAACACACACTCGACACAATTAAACACATACACAATCAATAAACTCGATTGTTCAATTCAAATTTTTTACAAGAAACCACATTTCATTTACATGTATTTAAATTCACACACACATTCACCAAACATTCAGAAAATTACATTTCATTATTCAACACACAAACATACATATCACAATTTAACATTTCATTTATACACACACTCTAATTACACAATCAATTCACCTCAATTAGAATTTAACTCATTCAATCGAGTTTTTAAATTTGCAGATATTTGCAGATTTGCACTGCACAACTGCCTCTTAAATAGAAATACCATCACGAAACTACATGAAAAGTGATGGTAAAAGTGATATTTAACTACCATATTCTTTAATGATTATTATTATTTTTTAATTTAATTAATTTCTTTATTTAATATTTTAATTTAATTGCTTTAATTATTTTATTTAATTTACTTTATGTTAGGAATATTCTTGAATGGTGTTTATTGTGTGTTGTTTAGTATGTTGTTTTAAGATTGTGTTTCTCCCATCCAGATGGAAGATTGATATTTTAAAACGTCGGGTTGTTTAATCAGGTATTAAAATTTAAATAATCCCTTTAAAATTAAATTAATATTTCATAAATAATATTTTCTTAAAATAAATAAAATTTATTTCAAATTTAAAGTATAAATTATTTTTGTAATAATTAAATTGTAATTTAAATTTGTGTGAATAATAAGACGTTAAAGAATATTATTAAAGATGATCAATCAAGAAGGATGACGAGCTACGCAAGTTTTACGGAGAATTGTTCTAGTGGCAATTCAATTTGTGATATAAATAAATGTAAAGAAAACCCAATTAATGTTCTTAATATTTTATTTTACTTAATTATTTAATTAATTATATAAACTTCTTTATTTATTCAATTTATTTACATTATATTCCAAACTGGCAAAATTTTCGTTAAAACATTTAATGTTCCGCTCCAAACAATAAGTTCCCCCACAAAACTTAATTTTCAAGTTTTGGAACAAAAGAAATCTTAGAGGGCCAATCCAAAACCTAATTCATAAAATATTGCTATTGTGTGGTTTTTGTGTTATCATTACAAAAAGATCCTGTTTTGTATATCAAACGTGGTCATTTTTAGTTTTAGCTCCTCTTTAAAACGGTCTAGTAATTATGTATTGTTTTGCTTTTCACCAGATAATCATTTATCTTTATTCCCTAAAATAAATACAATTGCTGTTACTTTCTAGATGACAAAAGAAGTATTTATCTTCTTCGGTGTTTTTACATGACTCTACTTTCACTACTGCTACAATTCAAGTGTTTAATAATGGACTCATAATCCAAAATAACGAATTATCAACAAAAATATTTTATGGATTGTGAATAATTATAGCTGAATATTGGGTTCAAACTTTTTTCCAGAAGCATTTTGTAATGCATTGTTAAAATTTACTTTTAAACTGTGGTAATTGCGATGCAGGAATAAGCGAATGGGTGAATGGTATGAATAAAAACCTTTTTTCTTAACAATAGTTATTATTTTCTATACATATTTGTTATGTTACTCTTTTAGTGGGTTTTTATCTACAAAAGTAAGACAACAAAATTACATTTCAAACAAAAAACTTTCAAAAATCCCTTATTTATTTCGCATGTAGCAGCAAGAATTGTAGTAATTGCAGCATCAGTATACCGGAGACAACTAGTCGTCATTGATAATTGTTTGTTTCCGATAAATCCGATTGTGGAATACAAAATACATTTGTTGATCCACTTTGATCGAGGATTACGTCATGTTTATTATATAATTGGGAATTGTTTCAGAATTTTTAGTACAAAAAATGTAATCAATGAAAAATAAGTCATTCATGTCAATAGTCAATATTATCATTATCCTTACACCCAACAAAATGGACACTTATCGTGTAAGACTGTTAAGCATGACTATTCTCTTATAAAATGAATGTGTTATAATAATCCAGAAATCGATAGCTTTGATGTTTTCAACATTTTCATTCTTCAAGCGTTGTTTAGCATTTAAAGTCATTGTTAGAAATTTTGTAAATTGTTTAAATTACATATTAAAGATTTTGAAATAAGTTTTGAGTATTCTTTACTCTGAAGGTTTTGAAATATGTAAATAATGCTTTTAATTTAAAAATAATAAAAGCAAACATAAAATCCAAAAAGTATTTTGCAATTAATCTCCAACTCTATTTAGATTGTGTTCGGATCTCGTATATCAATTTACATGTACGGGTACAATGCCACATATATTGAAGACTCGTCTCGTCATCTCTGTAGTAGAATCCACAAAAATCACCTTAATAAAGGTGGAATTAATATTGAAGAACACAGAAATGTTTGCAAATTGAACGAAAACATTAACATAAATAATTTTGAAATTCTGTATGCTCAGTTTAATAATTATTGTAGGGAGTGAACGTGAACTATATATCAGATCTATAGATTCCTAGATTAATGTGCTAATGAGTCTCTTGAGAACCTTATTGAGTATGTTTACATGACAGAATTATTCATCTATTACATTAACAAAATTTTATTTCAATAAAAAAGTAGAATTAGGTCAAGAATGACCATTCAAGAAAAGAGCACTTTGACTAAAGTGTCATATGGTGTCATAATTTAATATCCGCTCCAGAATAGAGTTAACTAGCTGTATTGTGGAGCTTGAACATGGGTTGAAGCTATTGATATTATGCTTCGCTCATGTTGACGCGTAGTATTTAATGTTGGATATTACACATCTTTTTCGGAGATTATTGATGAAAACATCTGACAATTGCAAATCTTGGAGTATTTCATCATTCCTTTTTTGCCAGAAACCGAGACATCCGACAACGATTGTTCTAATATGTACAATCCAACCTGCTTCATCATCCAAGGTTGAGTATTTCGTCTCATTCGGTTCTCTAGCAGACTTTAGATTCTCGGTTTTATCATAAGACGTTGATTTTTACAAAAAGCCATTCCGTATCGACTCTCAAGCATTGTTTGATTTGTTGCTTCTTTCTTCCTGAGATTTCCTTACCACCTATCATTAATCTTCATAATAAAATTCATAATTTCTTTGTGACTTGAAGATAACGGTTATACCTTTGAAATCAGTTGAATGTAATCATATTTTTTTCTTTAAATGACGTCTTTATGTGTTTAAAAAATAAAGATAATAATTCCTCGAATAGATTTTTTCTGATGAACAATAAATGTAATATACATAATAAATGTGTAATGAATATTGCTTAACTACTTAAAATAAGTAAATGAGTGAACACTATTAATAAAAACTCTTTTCAATAATAATTATTATTTTCTGTTTATAATTATTAAATTTTTTAACTTTCCACTAATTTTCTGCAAAGTTTCTATACTGTTCACAAAATGAATTGTGAAATAATTAGTCGGAATATTTTATTACTTGTAATAAATAATAAATAAATTAGACTCATTTCACTACGTAATGTTTGGATTGGTAATTGATAAATATTATAAATTCAGCTGTCACAGATGGGTGTCCTGTTCTGACATATCTCTACATGAGCCTCAGTCATCAACCGATTTGGCAATCTCTTCGGTTCTGGAACGCAGCTTTCTTTGAATCTCTGGGCCAAGAGAGAGCCAAAAAACCAGAACCAACAACGTAAATATTGTTAAATAATTCTCATTGTATAATTATTTCATTAAATTATCTGATAAATTATTTTATATTATTAAGTTAATATTATTATTATTAAGTTAATATAATTAATTTCATTTTTATGATGTTATAACAAAACTCTCAGTTAGTAGATTAATATGCGAAAAATATATACAGGTTTTTATTTCCAAGTTAAAGTAGGTAATGTAAATTTAATCTCTTTGAAACATTTTTTCAACCACTCCCTTGGAAATATCCTGAACAAATGTTTAGTTGCCCTCTATTCTTCACACTATTTATGGTCGGAAATTCACAGAGAGAATGCTTGAATTGATATCTTCACTGCTGATAATTTGATATTTTCAAATGCTGCAATCGTATTCGTCAGTTCTAAAAGCTTTCTGTATCAAAGGCAAGAATTATTTTTTTGATTTCAATCTTCTCTTAAATATGGAAAACGTTTGTCGAAAGTTTGGTTTCATTTAATAGAATCCTCTCCAAACATAGTAAAAAGACATTCTTTTTATATACAGGATATTTCATATTGATGGGGCACAGTCTTAACCTATCACGGCTTTCAATAGTAGCGTATTGGTAGGAAACTTTGTGATTAAATTAATATATGAAAGTACACTCTTGAAGTAACAGTACGCTAACCACGTACCTAAGACTACACATTATGTTATGCTAACGACCCTAAGTACAGAATAGAATAAAACACAAGGATATTTCAAATATTCGATCCTATATCGCCTTTACTTACTTATAAACTTAAAATTTCAACTGTTAGTACGAAAGTTTGCAAGCATCACGAAGAAATATACTCATTTCAACCTTTGCTACACCTACACACCGGTCGAGTTTCAAGACGAACAGGTAGGAAGGAAGATCAATACATTTCAATAGACATTTTCAAGCCATCCTTGACACCTTCTATGTAAGAACAAAACAATTTATTGTTATTAGAAGTATAAATAGTCCAAAAATGATCATAAATGATATGTTTTATCTGATGTATTATATGTTTTATGTGATGTACACTGATGTTTATTTACTCTCCAGTTAATACATTGGTAAGTTGGTTTTTGAATTAATCAACAATAACTTAAGCAAATAATGAAAATATGGTGCGGTTTGTGAGTAAATAAAATTCATCTCAGAATAATTGATTCCCAGAAATAAAGTCATTGTTTAAGGCAAATTGATAAATAGACGTTTTACTAGAAGACAAGTTTTGGAAAATAATAAATATTTTATTTATAAATTATGACAGTCGATTAAAACGTACTTTTTAATAAAATTTTTAATGTTCAGTTAAAGAAAAAATAATTTTATTTTCTTTTTATTTTAAAGAACTAATTTCTTTTAATAATTGATTTAAATTAAACTAAATTGATATAATGAAACATGTGAAAAATGTGATATTTTATGACATATAAATGGGATTTGCTGCAATTATTGCTAAATTTATAATTCATACAAGTTAATTTAAAAAATTACATTGTTTTATCAACAGTGAAATGTCGACATAAATATGCACATTTTTATTTGTAATTTATTAAAGCAATAAATCGTTCTCATTCTCTCATTCTCTTTCTTATAAAAAATTGTTTCGAAATGTTTGTTTTTTTTCTTTTTAGTGTGTGATTGCAAATATTGTTTGATTTGTGATTTATTTGTATTGTTATTTTTGTGCCAATGTTTAAGTAAAAAGATATTTTATCCTTTTGTGATTGTAATTAATGTGTATTATCGGTAGGCTCATCTAAATATTACTAACAATACACACTATTCAACATATATAAATATACCTTTTAAATTCCTGAGCCCCCTCTGAGTACTAAAGTTTCAAAGTTAACTGTACCAACTCGGAGATTTCTGAGTTAGTTTCATTGTTAGGGATATTATCTCTCGATTTCAAATAAATTGAATTAATGGTATTTTTATCAGGCTGTTAACATGTTTAAAATTGTAATCGTTATTTATCAATCTTCATTTAAAATCTTTTAAACCTTTATCCATTTTCTTAAAAGTAGATGAAATATTTCATATTCAATGAACGAGTCCTTTGACCATATTTCTGTTGTATTTCGGGTCACAGAAACTTTGCAAATTGATGTATAGGCCAGAAGAAGCAAAACAGAATACGAAACCGAAGTACACAGAAAAATAAATATACATAGTACTTAAGTACTCAGAGGGGGCTCACGAATTTAAAAAGTTGTTATTAAAGAACATCCCTCATGGATTTAAAGCAAAAATATATAAATATATAGGTGTGATATATAAGTTATATTTTTTATTAATATAAATAAAACATTTTTTTCGATGGTCTGTAGTCATTCATAGATTGATTGATTTTTTATTTAGCCGCTAAAAAAATTATTGTTGAAATTATTATTTGAGGAATGAGTATTAGAAAAATAAATAACGTTTATTGCTATCAATAGTTTAACATAGATAAATAAATCCTTGATTCACTAAACTGTCTATGTAATTATCGTAAGTGTTTCTCGAAAAATGCGTCCCAAGCAAATAGATTTTCTAAGTGATTGTAGAAAATAGAACACTTTATCATACTGAGAGAGTAAAGACGAAACATATTATGATCAGTGTAGTATTTAAATCAGTGTATTTAAATAAAATAACGCGTTTATTTAAATAGTTGTGAAGATGCAAAAAGCACAATTACGAGCAATTTTTTATATGAATTCAAACTTGGTCACAAAGCATCAGAGGCCGCCCGTAATATCAACGGTGCATTGGACGATGGAACCACAAACAAACGTATGTTACAACGTTGGTTCAAAAAATTTCAAGGAGATGAGACCCTCAAAGATGATGATGGCCGTGGACGGAAACCTGTTATTGAAAATTAAAATTTGAAGGCTCTAGTAGAAGTCAATCCATGCACAGCAGTTCGAGAGCTTGAGGAGGAACTAGGCGTCACGATAGGAACAATTTAAACCATCTGCTTGACATTGAGAAGTTGAAAAAACTGGATAAATGACAATCAAATAATGCGTCGTTTTGAGGTATCGTCTTCACTTCTTCTGCAGAACAAGAATGATCCATCAGCAGCGCCGCATTCAACCTTTTACCATCAATAGACCCCGTATACAGCCATACAAATATTTAATATTTATATTAAAATAATACCGTGCGATTCATAAGTCGTCGTCTCAAGATATGGAACTACGAGGGGCGGTCCGAAAGTAAATGGAAAAAAGGAAGACGACACCACAAGAAAGCATTTATTGAAGGAATACAATGTCATTCATCATCCTCATCACTGTCAAACTTGGTAAGGCAGCGATTTTCATTGATGGTCTCCGACACTTTTTCCACATTTTCTACCGTGCTCGTCGTTGCTGGACGTCCACTCCTGTC
>MQRK01106997.1:7577-19400 GCA_001938485.1 Girardia tigrina
GAAATATTAATATTACATTTTAATTTCTCATAATTTTTATTGGATAAAAATACATTATGTAATTTTTAAAATAAACATTAATTTTTAAAAATATTAAATTTAATAAGTTAAAATCGTTTAATGAAAATATTATTAAAATTCATAATTACCAAACTTTAATTAATTAGTACTTTAATTTAATATCATTAAATTAATTTCATTAGATTCAAATAATTAATCAAATAACATATCAATCCCATNTGAGTAGGAGAGTCACAAATCTAAACAGCATAAAAACAACAAACTTACAACATTCACAATTATCCCTCACACCTATAAAAATAATATTCCATTAAAATTAACAGTACGAAAATTTATTTTAATATGCATAAATCCTGATTTGAGAAAATCCACTTAAAATATAAGTACAAGTGTGATGATCGAATATGAAACCAAAAAAACATTACAGTTTTGTTTAAATAATATTTGATCACACAATTGTTTAAATAATATATGATGGCACAATTTTTTGAATAAATAAATTATGAATGTCTTTTAAATTTTCAATTGAATTGAATATTAATCATCGTTCTGATGTTTTTACCCGATGATGATATTTACGGAATGAATCTAAATCGTGTTTCGTTGACGATTTTGATCGACTATTTGAACCGTACTGTGCGGCAGCGGCCCCGATCGGTCGGATCCCGTGTGCCATCGCCACGCAATCGGGCCGGGTTTCGACGAACAGAGCGGTATCGGCGTTCACAGAAACGGAACTGCCGCGAGCCGATCGCGGGACCGACATCCAATGACGTATCGATCGACGGTCACCGGACCCGATCGGCAAACAGACGCTGTCGAACATACACGGCGATCTCTCCGGGCACCAAATGTGGGTACATCTAAGAGGTGCTGGCTACCTCCACTCGGTCCGGCTGTCAGCACCACAACAGAAAATTAAAATTTCACATTAAATATTTTCAAAAATTGTTGCTAAATAATAAGTTCACAAGAAGTTTTTTGTTTTATACGTACAGTAAAATCTCTCTATAAAGTTCCCTCTTTATAAGATGTAATTCTATATAAGGAACAATATTTTTTAGTTTTCTCGGTCCCAAATAACTCCTTATAGAGATTTTACTGTAATAACAAAAATAATTCAATTATGCTTTAACATGTAAATAAACCAGCGATGAAATAAAAATAAACTATTTTTTTACAAAATATATTTAACCCTTTCAAGCCAAAATTATTATTTTTGAAAAAAAAATTTTTATTGTTGTTTTGTTGATTTAAATTGCTAAGAAACAAGTGAGAGTCGCGCTTTTTTGCATTCTAATGTATGTAGTGTCATCTATTAGACTTTTTGGATGCTTTATTATTACTATGCGTAAAATTTAAATTGGGTAAAAGAGATAACTGTAATTTAATTTTTCAAATATGTTGCCATATGGCATCAATGGGCTGGAAAGGGTTAAATTTTTTTTAATATTTGTCCCGTTTATTCTATATAAAATATCTTATTCAATATTAAAAATTTTGGCTTTCAAAAGATTGTCCAATTTATTTTGGTTGTCCCGTCCCGTTTATTTTGTCACGAGAAATAAGAACCAACTGTAGTTTCGAAAATATCATATAACTTCAGAATTATTTTTTCATTTTCTTGAACATTGTTGAGTCCCTCGAGATGAAGGACTTCTGAGGCCCTACAATATTAGATTCACATTTAAGTCAATATTGATATTATTAATTTAAATATTCCTATTGTAAATATCAGATTGATATATACATCAAACCAATTTCTTTTTATTGTGAAAAAATTTGCCAACTAAATGACTGATTTAATTATTTTTGAATAAATTGATAATTTAACAGTTTGATTTGATAAATAATTGATGCTAATAAATAGAAATAGTCAGATCATTTACTGATCTTATCATATAATTACCATTTGCATCGTTATTGGGAAAATTACAGATGATATTCTTATAATTAGTTTCTCTATTTTTCTGTTGACAGTGTACTCAAACATGAAGAAAATAAATTATTTTCTAATACGGTACTGATGCCTTTTAATTAAAAAATATCCAATTTCATTTTTCCTTATATTCCAACAACTATTTATGTAAAATAAATAATGTCTTCAGCTCTTCAATTTTGCTGAAATCTCACCTTTAATTGTTATATTTTAATTTTTGTTCATCATAATCAGTGGCAGATTAACTAAATGGGACTCTAAATGTATACAATAATTGTTAAAATAATAAAAAAGATTTCAGTGTTTCCTAGGACTACATATCCTGTATCTTTCAATAAGCGTTAAATTAATAAAATCAACTGCTACTAGAAAACGAGCCACATTTAAAAAATCTTATGATCTAATTTATATAGTCTAATAAATAGAAAATAATAGTTCAAGAAATAAAAGATCAATAATATATGTAGCGGGAGATAAAGAGATAATATCAAAATTTTGCATGAAAACATTATATCAAATAGTCAAAGTCATCAAACATTTAATGATATTGTTGAGAACTCCACATATACTTATTTAAACAATAATATGTTAAATTGTTTTATGAATATCATTAATTAATAAATTAATCAAGCTATCTTGTAAAGAGCAATATACATAAAAATTCAAGAAATATTATATTACAAACTATAATGATATAGTTAAAATATCGTATTGCCAAATAATTTATTTAGAAAATTAAAATTTAATATTATAATTTCAAAAATTAAAATCAAATTAATTTAAAATTAATTAAAAATTCCAAATCTATGTTTAGAATTTGTAAGAAAAATGACAATTTGAAATTACAAGAATTGAGATATATTAATTTAATATTTTAAAATTAAATAAAATATATTTGTTGAATATAAATGTCTTTTTTGAGAGAGCTACTGGTAACTGATTACGAGTTATCATAAAGGGGCAGATGTTTCACGGCAAATGGTCTTTTGATTCGTCCTGGGGAGGGATTGATTTCGGATTCTTGCCGGCCGTCAATTGAGTTACCAATTTGAATTCGAAATTCAAGTGAACAATTGCGACTGACTTTGTAATATAGCGACGTGTTATAATAAGATCTGTAATATATTTATTACTATGTGATTTAATGTTGTTGTGGTGTTTATGTTTATGATTTTTAATTTTTTGTTGTCATAAATAGTCAAATGATGAAAAAAATTAATCAAATTAAATTAAGAAAATTAAATAATTAAAATGTAAAAAAAATACTAATTTAAATAAATTATTGAATTACGCCATATGACTTGATGGATTTTGTTTGAAAAATATCTGCATCAGGAAAGACTAGATACGATTGGTTGGCCAATCAGAGTCGTCGTGTGATATGAAATTGGCAAAAACAATTTTCGATAGAGTCATTTGTTTTGTGTAACAAATTGGGATTGATGTTCTTGAAGATTGCTTTGAAAAGGTTTTATTTGAGTCGAATAGTTTTGATTTAGTGAATTTAAGAAAAAAATACTTTTTTTGATTTTTATTGTTTAAAAAACTTCAGTTGCAATTGAATTTTATTTTAAAAGCAAACAGTTTTTCTATACAAAATTGTCATTGTGAAGAAATCTAATTTCGTGTTGCGAACCGAAATTCAAATTTGTCAAGAGAAAAACTCAGAAAAAATTATTTTGGAGAATTGTGAAAAATTGTAAAAAGTAGAATGAGAACTAAAATGAACTATTATATTTCAAGTGTTCTTTCTTTTTTGACTCTACAAAATCGTTCGCATTGAGAAAGAATAATAAATCGCGACTGTCAGTGAAATTGATATCGCCAAGGAATTCATGATCAGAAACATTACCAAAATAGGTGCTAGTACCTTCATTTTGATCGATGTTTGATATATCTGTAGCTGAGTTCTCGTTCGAACCATCCTCAGTAAAATTGAATTTAAGACCTCACCGAGACATCCCTCACAAAATCCAACTAATTTTATTTTAATCTGTATAATTCAAATAAAAACGTTTTTAAAAATCTTTTTTCATATTATTTATTTTATTAATATCTATTTTGTTTCTTTGTATATTTATTTTATTTTGTTTTTTTAGTTCAAAAAAACCTGATATATAAATATTTTTTATAACTTTTTATTTTTATATTTATTTTATTTTATTGTTTGTTTACTTTATTTTATTCTTTTATGTTCAAAAAAGGTGATTTTTGAAAAATCTTTTCTTATATTTGTACTAACCTCACAGAACTCGTACAGTTTTTCTTTGCTGGCAGTGTTTTTTTTATATTTTTGTGTGACTACTTTCTGTTGTTTAATTGTATTCGATCATCTACTGATGAAATTTGTAATCTCTGTATCGTATTTTTTATTTTTTGTTCATATTTTTATGTTTATTTTTACCCAAATTCGTTTCTCAAGTGATTGAAACAAAGAAGAAGAAGAAGAGATAAAGAAAAGAATAAATTATATTCTATTTTGTGTGCACGATATGTATATTTCGTCGCTATTTAAAGTTTTTGTAGATTATATTAATTGACGAAAAGATAATTTAATTGTCATGATAATTTAATTTTCAAAATAATTTAATTTTCAAAATAATTTTAATTTGAATTTAATTCAAATTGTAATCAATAAAAAATATTAATTGTCATATCTACATAAAAACTAACGATTACAATTATCTCGAATTGTCATAGAAAATAACAGAAACAGACGATTTCCTGCAATTTCCCTGTCTGGACTGAATTTTATTTTGAATCCATTAATATTCAGCTCTCAATTTGTGTACGTTTGTTTGTGTGTTTTACTAATTGTTAAAATTAGATTCACATTATTATTTATTAGTTTGACTTTATTTTTTTCATTGTTAGTTTCGCGACTAGATTAATCCATCACTATCCCGTTTTTTGGATTAATCTAATTTAAACATTGTTTGACTATTATCTTTTTTTCATATATAGTGAAAATAGTGGATTTGATTAATCAGCAAATACATTATTTTTACAATATTATTTATTTTTATATTTATTTCTTATTATATTTATTTTCTTTATTTTTACTTTATTTTTGTCTTTTTAGTCTGAATAAAAACGTGGTATTAAAATTTTTTAGATGTATATTATTTATTGCATATCAGAGTCCCATTCGAACTGGTGTTTTATGATCGATAGGACTGTTACGATTTCTGGAATTTGACTCTGAATCGATCGCAATTTTCAACAATTTAATCCAATGAGTCAAGATTTCGAGTAATATACAAAAATAATATATGAATATCAAAAGTTAAAAAATTACATCTCACAGAACCACTTAATGCATATGCATAATTTTAAATTTTCCTACGATTAGAACTAAATATATTTGTAAAATAACTTAAAAAAAGGAATACCGGGTGTTTTTTATTTAACGTCTATTAAATTTCAAATGAGCCGAAAAAATAATTTATATAAATTTAAACAAAATTTATATTTTAAAGTGGATTTTCCAAATATTTATATAAGAAGTCCTTAGTCATGAGTAATTTTGATCATTTTTAAAAAATGTTTTATACATTGATGATATTAAATTTATATTAATAATATCCACATAACCGGTAAAATAATCATCTTTTTGACGTGCAGAAAAAAACCTCGAATTTAATGAGTGGAACGGTTATAAAGATTTATCAAAAAATATCTGAGTCAAAATAAAAAAATAGTTAGTGAAACTAAACATATTAAACCAAATTACATGTCTGATGCAGACTTTACGAGAGCCAAGAAAATTATTACTCAAGTTGAAAGGATAATTGTATTTTTGCAGAAAAATTTTTAAGTATGAAAAATAAGAAGGAGAAATACATTTTTTGATTTTAGGTAACTTAAAATGACTAAGCTACGTCGTATGATTTTGATAGAGAAAAAGCTGGCAAAAGGATGCATGGTTCACCTTCTATATAATGATATTATTTTTCAAATTAGTCATGTACTGATGGATATTATAAGTCACTTATACCTTTAATATAATCCGTCGCCATTGGCTACGGAAATCAGATTTGTTTCACTTCCTTAAAATATTTTATTTTCAGTTAAAATACTTATTTTTTGTATAAACTTGAAAACTAAAAGGACTTTAGTCAAATTATGACCCGGTAGCCAAACGGTTAAATAAACTAGTTACTTTAGAAAAATAAATTTGGTGACTATGATATTCCTGTTCAAGAAAAGCTGAAAGTCTTCAAATAAAGGAGAAACAATAATAATAAATAAAAAAATATATATTAATGAAGGTTTTGTAAATATAACATTGAAACCTTTCTCAAGATTTTTTATTAACATTTTAAAACCATTTATTAATTTTAGATCTCAAGATGTTGTAACACCTTTCGCACAAATTTTGTTGACATTACGGCTGGTTAAAAATAGATTATCCCAAATTTTCCATTCCAATAAGTGAGTTAGTTTTATAATTTTATTAATTAAATTATACAATAAAATACAAATGAACTATTATGGTAAGATGGTAATATGTATATATTAAGAAGAAATTTTTTAAATTTAATATGAATTTTAGTTTTTCTAGGTGGTGATTATATAATTTTTTAGTTTGAATGAAGATTCATTCTGAATTTGACTTTTGTAAAGTTTTTAAAACTATGTTTACAGGCTGCAATGAACATCGTAACACAGTGATCCTCATAACTTTATATATTCTAACTGTTTTCCTGTTTATCTTTCATTACTCTTACCAAAATAACCATTGGTCTATTTTATTAACCCTTAGAAGCTTGATATATTTATTCATCTAGAAAAATATATCCTATCAAATCAAACCTCGTTTCTTGACAACTTCTTATTTGTCATTGACAGATTGAAGTGTGATAGATAAACAATCGTCTAGAAATTCAAAACTGCAAAAGATAATATGCATTTGTAATTTATGAACGGATAAAATAATGTCATGTATTTTGATAAACTATGTACTTGTGAGTTAATAATATGATATATATGATTTAAATACATAAAATGTTAATAATTTTTTTGCTTGCGTTTAGTTTTATCTGTATATTTTTTTTTTTAAATATTTTGTCTTTCACACAGAATAACTCAACTTTTCAAACATGAAATTTAAAATATTCTACTACTATTTTATGTCTAATTGGACCAAATTGTCAAAACAATATTCTAACTAATATTCCATTTATTTATAAAGTCAAGTAATAATCTTTTCAATAGAGAATTCGTTCCCACGATATTTGTTATTCCGCAAATAGACGTAAATAGATGTGTTTGGTCAAACCTTAAATGGCAAGTCTGTTTAGGTCTGCATCAAGATTGGTAGTTATTTGATGCTACTCATTACTTAATAAATTGTACCAAACGTTTTGAATTTAATATAATTTTGCATGGCTTATAAAAATCTTTATAGAACGAATACATCTCATTTAATTATATACTACAAAGTTTATTTTTTATCTTGAATAAAAATAAATTTGAATAATAAAGCAAAATTCCAATGAACATAAATATCTTGTCTGTAAAAAGCAACTGATGAGAGAGCGTATTGCTCGTGACATACTCTGGATCTTTATCAACGAAAATGACTTGGCAGAATATATAAAGCGCCTAAATTCGAATGGGGTCCTAGAAAACGATGAGGAATTCAAATATCTGCTAAAAGGCACTGTAACCGAAAGACTGAATGAGACTGTTGAAGAAGGAAATGAATATTCGAAAATGATTCAACTGTGTTTCAAGTGAGTAAGCTGTACATTCTCTTTTCGCTATAAAAAATTTACTGAGCACAAGAAATTAAAAAAAAACATAAAGAAATTACATCTGGATATGGTGCCACAGCATATTCCTCATAGAGAAGTGCGACCAAAGTTATAAAACTAAAGGATAGTGGCAGAGGCATATATTAGTTAAGCATTGAATAATACATAAAATATCTTATTTGATATCGTTTTAACACTAAAATTTTATTAAACATTTTTTTTATAAATCGAATATCTGTATAATTTATTTTATGACTTAAAAAGCATTTCGATTTATATCTTTCATTTTAGAAACTTACTTTACATTAATTACTTTAATTTGGATAAGAGAAACTTGGTTCCTTTTAAAATAAAGTTTTACTTAAGAAAATATTTTAATGACATCGATAATTCAAAGTTTTTTTCGGAAAATTAAAGTTTATGTTTATGTTTACTCGATCAAATGTACGTACATATTTGTATCAGACTGTATTTTTTCAAAAACCAAAAATAAACAAATAAATTTAAAAAATAATGGCAAATTTTTATTAAAATCAAGAACACCATTAAAATTTTTCGTCGCAATATATTTCGGTGGATTTTCCACCATCTTCAGGCTGAATTAACAACAATTTCGATGTCTTATATATAGAAAATTGATGATTATGCAAACATCTTGCATAATAACTAATTAGATATTTTCAGCAATTTGGAAGAGAGACTTGTTTGGACATTAATGGATGGATTAATTGATTTAATCAATAATGCTTCACAAGTGACTCTCTCTCAATAATTTTTAAAATTACTGCACAATATTTTAAAATTAGTTGCTTTCACTTCCAATTTACAACCCTTCATATGTCCAGTAATGTTACTCCCATTACCCAATCGTCCATTATGTAAGATGTTTGCATAATCAACAATTTGCTATATATAAGACTGCGAAATTGTTGTTAATTCAGTCTGAAAATGGTAGAAAATCCACCGAAATATATTGCGACAATAAAAATTGATTTTAATGGCGTTCTTGATTTAAAATAAATAAATACATAAAAAATTATTTTAATGATGAAACTTTAGTTTATTCTGCATTTTAATATTTTTGTTTAAAATAAATTTTTCAGGAAGTCTGTCGACACTGCGTCAGCAAGTAAAAGTAACGATGAAATGAATTTTACAGAAGGTAATTGAATTTACAGATTTAAGCAAAAAATATTTGAATGAAAAAATGTTTATAATTTAAACTATTTAATATTATATATCATATGTAATGTATTCTTATGAATAATAATGATTATGGAAGTGAATTAAGAGATAGACAAGGAGAAATATGCACTAGATTTAATATGATATATATCCGACTATTATACATATATTAGAAAAAAAGAAAATTTGTAAATTACCAAATTCACAAATATGATTGTTTTCAACAATTTTTAATATTAATTATTAAGAACATTTAGGCAAGTCTCATTTGAATTTTTATTGCAATTACATTTAGAGTCATTAGAACTCTCAGAAGATCTTTCATCGTTTGCCATCGTTCTAATTGGTTCTCTTATTTCTGTTTTTAATCATGATTATTCGAACAATTTTTCTAAGTTATTTTTTAAAATATTTAACCTCTAAAAAATATTAATTAAAAATATTAATTTTTACCATTTCTCAATAAATTCCAAAATAATAAAAATGTCATCAAATTATTAAAAATCCATTTAATTTAAATTTTACTTACGTAATTTTAAACGTAATTTTAATTGTGAAATTAAAGATATGAACTTATAAAATTATTATTTTAATTATGTTCGAATAGTGAATCACTTAACATTTAATAAAAAAATACCAATTTTCATCTGGGTGGGAGAATCACCATTCTAAATTCAACATACCTAAATCAACATACAGCGTCCATAAATTTACACATTCAAATAATTTAAAATATTCCTCACATTAATATTTTAATTATATAGTATTTATAATGCATATTTTATTCACTGTTTTGTTTTATTTCAGATTTAAATATTGGTATTTAGTTTCCATAAATGATGACTTAAGACTAAAAATGTGCCTAGACTAAAGTTCACCAAAAGGAACCCCAACATAGAGAATGTTTGGGTAATTATGAAAAAGGAATTACGAAAAAACGTCATTTGAAGAGTAAAATTTTAGCAATATGAAATAGTTTCCCATTGATAAATGTCAGGATTTATAATATTCAATGAATAGAAGAATGTCAGATGTCATAAAAGGGAAGGGTGATGTTGCAAGATTGCAAATACTAGGTATCCGAATTTATTTGAATTAAAGAACAGTTTTTTTGAATTCGAATAAAATACTTATTATTTAACTTTGATTTTATATCTTCAAATTAATTTAGAATTGCATTTAGATTATCGTGAAATATCAAATAAGTTCGTCTATATTACAAATAATTATTATAAATATTATCCATTCATTATAATTATTTATTAAATTACATGCACATTTATAATTTATAATTTAATGTTTTTAACAAAAATTATTTTACGTGTCCAAATACATATTATTAAGAACACCAACATGGGTTTTCAAACCTTTATTTTCAATACAATTAGAATTGTCTTTTGGATAACTCTCACCAAAGCTTTCGTAATTCGACATCGTTCTAAATTGATAAATTTTAGTTAATGTTTTTAATAAACAATTATTCGAACAAATTTTTCATTATGTTTAGATTTTATTTTTAAAGTTCAAATTTTGTTATTTTAGTAATAATTTTATCTACATATTAATTTTATTTAAAAAATTATTTTACGAGTAGTCGCGATTGCGTGATCAGATAATTTCGATAATCGGGATCGACGTAAAGAAAAAACATTTATTTAATTTAAAACTTAGTTAAAGCTATTTACTTTATTTAAATTATTAATATTAAAATTTGAAACGATTTAATATTTTTAAAGTTTTTTAAATATCTTATGCTGTACTTTAAAATGCAAATTATACTCGAATATTTATTTATCGTGAACATCTAAAATATCAATTTTCCATCTGGGTGAGAGAAACACATTTCCAAATAAACTCAACATAAAAAATTCAACATTCCAATTTCAAGATACCAGATTTAAAATATTCCTCACTCATATGAATTTGAGTAGGAGATTGAGGCATTTACTCATCAAATGAAAGCTGAAGTTAAACAAACTCATACTTAACATTGCTTTAACATTATGAAGGTTGTTAGGAAATGTTTTTTCAAAAGACAGACATTTTGAAGTATAAATTTTTTTTCGAAAGTAAGAGTCCATTGGAATTATTTATTAAAGAGAATTCAGAATAACAAAAAAATAAATTAAGACTACAAAATAATCGAAAAGGAATTTGGGAAAACCAAAAACGAAATTAAATTAAATATAAAAAATTAAAAAATAGAATGGTTCCGGTTTAAAGATAATAAAATTTAAATAAAAAACATTTCAGAAAAACAAATTTCAAACTAATTGTTTAAAAATTCAGACAAAAAATTGGGAATTTAAAAATTGATATTATTTGTAAGTTGCTATTAAATAAAATTTGAACAAATGTGCTGGACTTTTTTTCAACTGAGTGATGTGCTCAACACGTCTAACAAAGATATTTGGGAGGATACAGTGGCAAGAAAGCATAATAATTACTTCTGCAAGACTGGCTGCATTCTAACCAAGACATCCAAGCCAATCTTGAATGCAGTCAAATGAAATTTTAATTGATGTGACCAGTGTCATTGATATCGGTCGCGTAAATTATCGCGTCCGTCCCGGTCAAATATGTCGCCCACAGACTCCGACCACATTTCGGATCGGGAAATTCCGAATAAATCGGCAGGGATCGTTCTCTGGACTGGTCGACATTGAGACATCGGGGATCGCATTGGGCCGTTGCCAAGTACGAGTAGTCGCGATTGCGTGATCAGATAATTTCGATAATCGGGATCGACGGATTCCCGTTCGAATTCCATCGGCAAACGACCGATAACAAATCGATAAAACAAGATCGATGATCCTGTTTTTCCGAGCATTTATTCTCTGGCATTTTTACATTTACCCAAACTAGGCGAAATGTCCAAATCGATCAATGTAATCGAAATAAAAAATCCCAAACGATTTC
>MQRK01107405.1:0-17752 GCA_001938485.1 Girardia tigrina
TTCTTCACATAAAATTGACTATTCAAAATATTTTGTTATTGATTTTTAGAACACAGGATATCGTTCTTGTTTTGAAATTGCAGGTGCACAGTTACTTTTTGAACGCACTGTATAAATAATGACAGTAATAATATTAATAATAATTATTATAATAATAAATAATATTACTAATAATAATTATCTTATAAATTTAACTATAATATTCATATATATATATATAAATTGATATCAAAACCACCCATCCGACTGAGACCTAATAATGAATGGTTTATCAGACGGAACTGGATAAATAACTACTTTCATTGATTATATATAGGAACATTAAAATCAATATAAGTTGTATAGAATAAGTTAAATTGATGGCAGATATAAGATTGATTACAGGGGTCATTGGATTATTTTGAACACTTTTTCGACACTTCACTCATGCATATCATTTGCTTCGAGACGAATACTTATCAAACTTAAAACCAAATTGTATATATATATATATATATATATATATATATATATATTATATTTTGAAAGAACAGAAAATCGAAGATGTCTTTATGAGCATAAAATGGAAATTATCGAATATATTTCTAATTAACATGATGTAGCTAGAAAACGCTACACAGTTTCAATTTCAATAAACCAATTTAATCTCCTAAGACTCACTGAAATACATTTTCCACTTCTACTTCAAGACGTGTTAAGCAGTACACAACTCAGACGTTGACATTTTTGCTCATGTGAACAAATCAAGAATCGAACAGCACTTGTTCATGAAGACTGTGGCGCAAAAATGTCACTGTGAAAACCAATATGTTTGAAAATTTACCATACATTATGATCAAGATCAATAATATGTTCTAAATTCTAAAAATATTTTGTGTCTGTTTTATAACATTTTCTGAACTTTTTTTAGCTCCCTCTATAATTTTTTGCACAAACCAAGTCTTATATTATCAATAAATCAGTAGTTTCTTCACGTTGACCAAAAATAAAAGAAATGCGTCCACCAGCCACAAAAGAGTTAAATTATAACTTATTGTGAAAATTTCGAAAATTAATGCGAGGATTTCTATCCCAAGGGGAGCGGTTCACTAGTTCGAATAGTATCGCATTGGGATCCTTGTAGCGGTGGTTTCGATAAGGTACCAATCCAATCTTTGTTTTCAAAATTAATTTTGATAGAATATTCTGTTTTGCTTGAACAATTATTTCAAATAAGCAAAACAAATTCCAAAAATGCTAAAATTAATCGAATATCGGCGCAACACCATCATGACTCTCCAACCATTGGTTCGTCTCATAGGCAACCTAGGGTCTACCCGAATAATGCGTATAGATATTGTATATACTTCTAAAAGCATAATCTACTAATATAAAAAACCCGCAGAATTCTTCTTATCCTCAAATCTCTACATTTTCAAATCTCTAAAATCTTCACATTTTTTTAGAAGATAAACTTTATATTCTCTAATTATTTCTTGTATCATTAAAAGATATAAGTAAAACTCAACAAGTGTCATTGAAACATTCGGGATGTAAAGCATCAACTGATTGCAAATAAAACAATGTTATAAAAATATAAATAAAAAATAATATATAAATAAAATTACCACTCGAAAAACGATTAAACCGACAATTTCAAACAAAGTTACCTAAATATTTTCAAATGTCGGAGAGTTTTTCAATAAGAATTCGCTGTGCAAATAATTTACAAAATGAGTAAATGTTCAGTTAATTATCTGAATCTGTTTGCAATAAAAATATGTTTTTGGGACGATATTATTTACTTGTTTGCTCCCTTATCCGTCTAGGCGATTTTCAAATTCCTCGGGCCTCCCTCCTGTTTGGGAGAATTCGGTAAAGAAATATTCTTGTAACTAAATACCTGTGTAAATAGCATCGAGCATAATGATGTTCATCCTCCAAATTGAATTTTAAATCTCTGATTTTATCCTTTATTCTATCCTATTTTTAACATAATGATGTCGTGTTCCCCTCTCGTAACAACATTTTCGTGGACTCTGAGCCCCCATCCATTTTCTGAGTTCAATGGCAACTCTTACATACTGCGAACTCCTCTTGATAATTTCTTATTCTTTACGGGAACAGACGCGTCTCCTCCGCGCACATCAATAAGTTGTGTGTACATCGGAGCGCCTTCGGGTTCGAACCGGTAGCGAGTATTGTCCGACCGGTTGTCTCAGTTTCCTGAGGGGTCGATGTTTTTATCCTTTAATACATTATTCTAAGCTTTGGGCTTCCATTACATGTCATGAACGAGAAGAGCCTCAAGGAAATAACCGCGTGCCCCTTGTATGCTGCGGTCTACCCTCGCCCCCTCCAAAAGGGTTCTCGTCACTGTTAATGTTTTCATTAATTAACGAGATTTTTCTTTTATTCAACTTCAACGTTACATTGAACTTCCAACTCGACTCGGAATCATAATCGACGAATTTTAACCTTGAATTTATATGAGTATTATGTTGTGAATCTGATTATTACTACACCACATTCCATGTCTCTTGACTTCAGTTTCAAATTTAAATCACTTTATCTCTTTTAATTTGATTTTGAATGTTGTTATTTGTATTTTTCGAATTTAAATTCCTGTTATTTTATATTTCCCTTATTAATTATTTATTAATAGTGTGTTTCTAGTTAAATAAGTTATTTTTACATTCAGAATATTTGGTTTCTCCGATCTCGTATTCATATTACTTTATTCCTATCAATGGGGCTTTCCTATTTATATTATTTTATAACTATTGGTTCTAATTTACTTTATCGTATAACGCTTGATTCTACATAACTTTGAATTTGAAAATTTTTCGTTACCGTTTAGACATTTTGAGTTGAGGCGTTAATTTTAATTATGTCGAACGAAGGGAGCCCTAAGGAAGTAAACGTCGGTCAACCCGCGTGCCCCTCGCATTCTGCGGTCGGCCTACGTCACCTCCAAAAGGTTCTTCGTCGTTCCGGACACTTTCTTCCATTATCATTTATTAAAATGATTTTTTGTTCTCGAATTTATTTTGAACCAATTTAAATCAAGAAATCTCTAACTCTGACATACTCCGAAAATTGCTTCATTGGAACGTACATCTTTATTACTTAGAATATTAAATTCATCAAGAGAAAACTTTAGATAAATTATACAACTCATTTAAAAATTGGGAGTGGTTTTCAAACTTAAAATAAATCTAATTAGACTTCAACATTAAAATTAAACTTAGTCTAAGATAATGAGAATTCATAAGTGAAATAGTATATGGAAGCGAAATGGTTTATTTTGCATAACCTCGAATCATGTTAAATTTATTATTGTTTAACAGGGTTTGTACTTCCTGTTTCTTTTCATTTAACATAAATTTCATAGGCTCGTTCATGCTTAAGGCACGCCGAAAGAATGTGCATTCAAATATTTTTTTATCTAAATTAGTTCAATAATTAAAGGTTATATATCCTTGTACGTCACAAGATGAAATAATCTAATTCATGATTCGATGTCTTAATCTAAAGAAGTTTCACTCCATATAAATGTCTTTATTTAGACGGATAGGGAATTCACCCTTTGACAGTTATTAATATTAACTTTGTTTCTGATTAAATTGAAACTTTTACTTGTCCTTCTGAGGCCTAAAATATGTTAATCCTTTAAAATAGATTGGAAGAAAACATCATTTTGCCAACTCTAAAGCTGAAATTATGTGTGAACTATCTCAAGACATGTCAATTCATCTCATTCTGATATTTACATCGCCATCGTCTATTATGGTCAGCCTCACATTCTCATCCAACCACCGAATCCCAGTCAATCGTCAAATAACTATATTAAATATTATTTATAGCTCTTCGTACTCCTTCCTTATAATTAGATTTTATTTACAACTCTACATTTATCCATTATTGAACTACTACCCTTCATTTCCAATTACAAAACAACGATCGAATCTAGGACGTACACAAATAGATTAATATCTTCTTGATTTACACACCTTTAACCATTTTTAACTCATCAACTTGACGGGCTCCGTCATCAACTTTACACTGGTTGCTATAGCATATTTGTGAACAATCAAAATGATTAAATTAAAGAGATTAATAGTGAATTAAAGGGACATCCCTGCACAAATCCAAAACTGGATCTATTATTATATCTGCGCATATCGATATTATATTCTAATTATATTATTATATTATATTTACAGTGCTATATTTATTATCATTATTCATCGTCATTATGCAAGTTATTCGGATCCTCTATATGCAATATTTACAAAGAATGTCTCTCTCCTATCTTGGTCCCCACATAACTAAAAAAAATAAATAGTATTTTTATTATTTATTTCTTTCATTACCAGTAGAAGTTAATAAATTTTAGAATAGTTAAATAAAATAAATTAATAATAGAAAATTAATTAGATAATTTCAAAGGATAAAGTTTAATTATTTGCAGATTTGTTATCAACAGATTGAAGAAAATTTATTAAACCATCAAATAAAAGATATTTTATTTCCATAACTTGAATAAATCGATAGAAGAATGAATTATATCCCAGAAAATTCCAACTTTTACCGGAAATATCTTAGAAGTAAATTTATTTTCGAAGATTTTCATTAATTTATCATTATTCACTAATGATAATTGTAAAATAATGAATTATAATAGTCTATGGATTAAGATTTTTTTTAACATGTGAGTTTGAGCTATTTTCATTGCCATCGTAGTTCGTTGAATATAAACCTTTGCATGTTTAATTAGATTTGAAAAGTCAATAATATTTGAAGATTGTCTTTCTGATCCGTTTATCTGATTATGTAATTCTTCCAGAATATTAGCATTGAACAATTCCAAAAATAAATTAGCGTAATAGTCCAAATAATTAATATAAATATAAAAAATTTAAACCATTGAAGTATTTTTATGTTCCGTCAAACAATATTTGAAAAGAATCCAAAGTTTCTTTGGTTCAGGGTGTCGGTCGTTTTGTTACAATATCCAACACTCTAATGAACCCTCATATTATTATAATTATTCGTATGTATTTTAATAAATGAGATATAAATAAAATAAAAAAATTGTTTTTTTTAATTTAATTGGATATTAGATAAAATAGTTACAAAATCTTACATTCTTACTGATAAGAATAATAATTAAATAATAATAAATATATTAGATCAACCAAATATATTAGATCACACGTTAATAACTTTAATCTAAAATCAAAATATTGCAAGGTTAAATTATAAGAAAATATAAATAAAACGAAACAAAACGATATAAACTATACTTTTTGGTTACGGTACAAACTTCAACGAAACTGTGGATCAGCAAATTTTAAATTGGTGTTTAGTTTCAAAGATCGCGTATCGTATTTTGTGCCACTTGATAAAATTTGTGTGAGCTGCCGTCAGGATGTGCACTGTATATATACTGGGTTGGTTGCACACCCAGTCCGACGTTCTTGGGAAGCCTGTATTAACCATTTGTCCCTATCCGGTTTACAGGAAGGAGGAAATGGGGGAAGAACATGATTGCAAGATTCGCAATCAGGATAACTCGTCTGAAATAATTGCATATCATTCAGCGTCAAAATGCGAGGGGTAAGCGATTTTAATTTAACAACATCTGTAATTATTTGAATTGTAGCATTTGTCGGCTTCTCGTGTCTGTTATGGAATGTATAATAATCGTAATTGTTTATTTGAAGCATCCCTATTTAATTATGTTTATTGATAGATGCGATTGCAGCTTGCGTCGGGCTTGCTTATCAGCTGGTTTTTGTGATTCATTCTGAATCATTCGGGTGATTTTAATTAATTCAAGTTGTTAATTAACTCTTTTCTTTGCTTTTTAAGGTTTTCAAAGGGTTTCTACGTCGATCAAACTCAATTGGGGAAACGACATGGGCTGAGCTCGAAGAGCCCCTCTACTGTTCTCTGTTTGGCACACTCGGAGCCAATTTACAAATAACGAGGATAGTCGAGTTTGACTATCCTCACAATTCTCAGTAAAGGTTTTGGGCGTGCGGGACATTGGACGTGATGAAGGGTTTCCTTCAGGTTATTTATTCAAGTTGGTGTCGTAACAATGAGAACAAGTGAGCTTGATTTGTTGAAGTACCCTAAGTTTTAGATTTTATTTTACTTTGGAGGAGATGTAGAGTTCACTTCTTCAGTTACCTCAACATTCATTTCGGCAGGATCCTCTACTTTGTATATATTCTTTTCCAGTTTATTCTGTCATTTAAAAAAAACCCTACAAGTTAGTAACTTGTTTGTTGCTTATTCTAAATGATTTCCTTCATTTGTTTGTAAATGCTTTTTTTCTTTTTATTGAATATTTTATTTCTTTGTCGAAATCCAGCTCAACTTAATCTTCTTCATTCGTCTTTAATGTCGTTCGAAGGGCATTTATCATTTTATAGAAAGCGATTATTATCCTACATTCGTTTATTATTTTATAGTTTTGCCTAAGCATTCTACATTTTGCCTAATATTTTTTATTCGTCTATGTATTATCCCTATGGAGAAGAGTCATAAAACGAAGAGCACAACAAGACTTTGGTTCTAAAAGACAGAGCTTGACAATCAAAACAAAAACTCTTGCCAAGTAAAAACGAGGATAATTTGCAAATTAACAAAATATATTTTCTTCATTACCAAAATTTGATAAGTTAAATAAAAACAAAAACGTTCTGAAAGTACTACGAAGACGATATCATAGCGTCGAAAACTAATGGAGACGGCAATATGATAGGATGCCAACTGCCAAGTGGCTTTGATAGCTCCATGCACTTAGCAGTTATATGAAAGAGAATAAAAAAATATGGAGGAGCAAGACAATGATTTTCCTAGCTATAAAGTTCAAGGATAAAATAGGAAAAGAGTCATCGATTTAATAAAGACGAATATGACAATTACAACGAAATTCTTGCAGAAGCGTTTTCGTAAACTATGTAATGTAATAATGTGGATAACATTACCGAATATTTTATTAATTCTAAGAAACTCTTAGCAAAACCTCAATCAGCCACGAAACCCTCTTGAAGGTATGAGGGAACGTTTTTTTCGATTTATTTTCAATGATTCAATAACTTTTGTTAGAACTAAATTTAACAAACATATCAAGAAACGTTTAAATGTTTTATCATTTATAAACAATTATTTATCAAATTAAATCATTTCTTTCATATTTGTCTGTGTAATCTGCTTGGATAATAGAAAAAAATCGTATAATAATTCTAGTAATATCTCTATTGAAAAATGCGAATTTTGTAACTTGATTGTCGATAAAGGTGAAAAAATAGAATTAATTAGTGATAATATCAAAAAAATAATTTGCAAAGGTTGTGTGAGTAAGGAAAATGTTCGGAAAAATATTCATAAAATTGCTTATAGTAAAAACATCACATGCAATAATTGCCGAATTTTTATTGCAAAAATGGTAAAATTTTTAAATTTTACGAAAATGGCGTGAAAAATTATTTTTGTGTGAATTGTGTGGACTCTAAAAAACTAGAAAAATATAAATAAAATTGGGGACATCAAAAAAGTTACGTGCGATTTAGGGTTAGGGTTTACTATATTTTACTGTATTTTTACTATATTTTACAATGGAAGAGAGGTGAATGCTTTAATGTTTTCACGAAAATTTTTTTCTCAAGTGAAGGTGCTAGTTGAGCGTTTGAAACATTTCTAAAGAAAGATTTTTTTTAATTTGTTAATGTTTTTTTATTGCTGGAGCTGAAATTAGTTTGATTGACCGAATGTTTATGCAATTAAATAAAAAAAGTAAATTAAATAAGTAAAGTAAAAATAAATATTAATTAAATAAATAAAATAGTTCTGTTTGATTAATTATTGTGAGACATCTTTAATTCATGTAAGAACATTTTAACGCTTGGTCGCGCATTTTTCATTTCATTTGTTTTTATTAAATCCGAACTAATTGCATTTTTTTATTCGCCGAGTTTGAATTACGGAAATTAATTCCGCTTCAGTTTCAACAAATTGTGAAAAGTTGACTGAAAATTTTGTCTAGTGCCTAATCTTTAGAAGTCCCCTCTAAAAGTTTATGAAAAGTAGAATTATTACTATTGTCTAAGCATTTTTCCTTTTAGAACTATATTTTTATTTAGCTTCGTTCTTAAAATATAACGAAAAAGAAATATATCAAAAATTTTAAAAATTTACATTTTAATGACTATTATTAAAACAAATATATTAATAATATCATACATTTATATATAATTTTATTATATAATGACTTTTACTTAATTTATTTGTACTATAAGTTGTTATTATTAACTCTCAACAAATATATAAAATCTGTAACTTTATTTTTAATTTTGATATATAAATATTATACATAAATTCATCATATTATTAAATCACTTGTTTTAATAATATTTATTAAAAAGAAATTTTTTTAAATTTATGTTTTGCTTGGGGGACTTCTAAAGATTAGCCGGCCAAACAGAGTTCTGCTGGTATAAAGAATAGATATTAAAAATGGTTTTTTATGTACTAGTTAGACTTAAAATCGATGTAAAAGTAAAATAAATAAAATCGGTGTCCAGGATTTAATTTATTTTATTTTTTTATACTAATATTGTTCAGGAACACCGATTTGGTCGTTTTTCAAATTCTGAAACGTTAAAAGGTTTTTTGGTCAAATTTTCACATTATCATTTATTGTCATCGAGAATGAGTAAGTGTGAAAAATTTGGAGAAAAGTGTCGTGACAAAATTTCAAGTTGAAATACGTAAAGATATCCTGGCATAGACATTGAATGCTCAAAGCTATAGTCGCTGTGTAGAGCATCTTTGACTTGTGTGTGAGATTAATGTTATTAACCGGCTACTGGTGCATCTGCCGTGACTGTGACGTTAAGATTTGTCGTCACCGCATTTGACATCAGTGGGTTATATTGACCGGTATTGTGTTTATGCCATGTCGAGTTGGAATATTTGATATTCGACACTATGCACATTTTGGTTAGACTTTTTTTTGTTATACCTGAAAGATGTAATTTGATTTTAAGGAGGTTGTCATTATCGACGGGCCAAAATCCTAAACAGTCGAAAAAAATTGCTCATAATATTACAGTCCATCCTTTATGAGCCACCTTTGTTTCAGTTAGCAGACTTTCATATTTCTTTTTGTTGTTATCTCTGGTATCTTTAAGTGCTTTGATTGTTTCATAAGGGGTTTTTATACCCTATAAGCCAGAGTTCTTTGGTTCCATGGTTTTAAACTTGTAAATCAACCTGGCTTCCGACACAGACCAATCACACTCTCGATTCATGATGACTTTTAAAATTGGTTTCTCTGCAAGTAAAGCATCTGTGACGATTTCTGCGATTGCATTATGTCTCGCCTGTATCAGAGTGCTGTTGGGTTTACACCAACATAGAACATGGATTTGTGTTTCTATATCTTAACCACATGCCCTGCACATCGATTTTTGTCTTGTTTTTTTCGGCTTATAATTGGTTGGTAAACTATTAGTCCTTGCGCTGTGTAAAAAGCGCCATTCCTCGATGGATAGTGACTGGTTGTAAAGTACTTTTGAGCTGAAGTTGTGTTCTGCCAATGAGATGGCTGACATTCCAGCCTTCCTTTCTTTGCTCCATTTGTCATTATCGACGGGCCAAAATCCTAAACAGTCGAAAAAAATTGCTCATAATATTACAGTCCATCCTTTATGAGCCACCTTTGTTTCAGTTAGCAGACTTTCATATTTCTTGTATATTTAACCATGTATATTTAACCTATAAAAAAGTAGGTGGATAAAAAGATCCAATAGAAAAGTACATTGTCCTTGCGCTGTGTAAAAAGCGCCATTCCTCGATGGATAGTGACTGGTTGTAAAGTACTTTTGAGCTGAAGTTGTGTTCTGCCAATGAGATGGCTGACATTCCAGCCTTCCTTTCTTTGCTCCATTTGTCAAATTTCATTTTTTATAGATTCTGTGCAAGTGGAAAGTTATATTGTCAATTGAATGTTCACTTAGTATCATGGAGTCATTGGATATGTGAACTTTTAAACAAATACCTAGCTCGTTGGTGACAAACTGAATTTGTAACCCAATGCCTTTCAGGTATTTTAGTGAATTCCGAATCTTGGGCCAACAAGACTTAAATTCATTCTCTTTATCATGTGTGTTGATCCAGTTTAGGCAATCAGACAGTGTCCATTCTTTTTTAGTACCGTGATATCTGTCTAGGGTGTTGAATAAATTGATAAAGGTGAGATGACGCGATGTTTCGTCAGAGAACACCATGTTCCTGTACGCTTGAATTATAGATTGTATTGCGTATTCATCTCGGGTAGAGACTAAGTCTAAACCACCATTTTTCTTGTCAGCGTAAATGTAGTCATTGGATGAATTTGGAACCGTTCCACAAATCTTCTTCAAGTAACGACGAATTTCCACGTCAAGGCCACTTTTAAAGATAAATTTCGTGGTTTCGTGGTGGCCATAATCCGTAAGTTCCCTGTTTGGTATATTATAATTTCGAAAATAGAAGGTGAATTGTGAGTGTATAAAGATTCTATACGCTTCTATTTTCTGCCAAGGAAATAGTATTGATTTGGTTATTTTTTCAAGTCCTTAATAGCTGATAGAAATAGACGTTCAGGATTTATTTTTGTCTATCTGGTAAAGTATACTCCGAGATAACGGTAACCTCCTTCATCTGTGACTATAGGTATTGGTATGTTATTAATATGGATTGATTCATTCATAAGAGGAGTTGATAAATATCCACATTTGGCTGGGTTAAACTTCATAGAAGTCCATTCAACCATGTCACATGCAGATGAAACCATGGCTTGTAAACAAGAGTTGCTGGTTGCAACTAGTGCAATGTCATCTACATATGCCAGACAAGTAATCTTACCAGCCTCAGTGTCAATACCAAAAGCATCATTATCTTGTAGATCAGCCAAAATTGGATCAATGTCAATGCTGAACAACAGCATTGAAAGCGGACATCCTTGTCTAACCCCCCTCCTGATTGAAATGTCTTCAGTCGTACAATCATTGCAGGTAAATGTTGATGAACAATCCAAGTACAGATTTGCAATGAAAGAGCAGGAGAATGAATCTAGACCCTTTCTTCTGAGAACTTCTAATATAAGATTAATTGGAATTCTGCAAAACGCATCAGTTAGATCGAGGAATGCAATGTGAAAATCTTGATATTCCTCCAGTAAAATTCACATGACGTTATTGTGTTCAGCGCACCCGTCCAATGGTCCGTTGCCTTTTTGGAACTTTGAAATTAAATTGTTCTTCACCAGCCATTGTTCCAGTTGAGTGTGTAGGCAAGATGTGAACAACTTGGCAATGCATTCCATCAGGGTTATTGGTCTCCATGATCCTATATCTTTGTAATTTCCTGACTTACCGGGTTTAGGGATCAGTACAGTTAGGAATTTCTTCCAACTGGGTGGAATGACTCCCGTATCAATAATTTTGTTGAATAATGTGGCCAGAAATTGACAACCCGGGTCGCAATAGTCAATATCTGCATTGTCAATGTTTGATTTACCGGGACTAGTATTTTTGGTGTTCTTGAGTATGTTGGAAATTTCTTCTGGAGTGACATGCTGAAATTGAAATTTTTGGCCAGGTTTGATGTTTGGTGCATTGCTCCAGTCTGTTTCAGGAGGATAGTCGCTTTTTGATTTGGCGTAATTTGTAAGAGATTCCAAAGATAGCTCTCCATCAACAATAGTGTCACTTAGAATTATTTCCATGGCCTTTTTCGGTTTTATTTTACAGTAATGTCGTAGATTTACATCCGTTTTTTTTCTAATGTTCCTGATGTTTCTTGATGCATTGAGATTTTTGACCGTTATAACTCTTGCTTGCAAAATGTAGTTGGTAATGAGAGAGTCCAATTCTTCAGTACTTTTTGTGAAGTTAGCCGCTATTATCTCTGAGATTTTTTTGTAACGCAAATCTCTGTTATTTTTTACTTTAATAGTTTTTTCTTTTCGTCTAATTTTCTTTTGAACTTTCTTTTTAGTTATGTTGTAACTTATTTCTCGTACATCGTTGTTGGGGGTGGTTGTTGTGATACAATTTCCATTTAGAGTTGGCAATCCAGTATCCACTCTCTGCAAATTTTTATGAAATTGGCAAATCATTGGATTGTTTCAAGATCCAACCTTCGCCACCTAATCGAAAGAAGGAGAGAAGATTAGCATTGATGCTGTTGATTGCCAGTTCTTGTTTCAGTGTTATTGATTCCATGACATTATAAACGATGGTAGTTTTGTTGTCAACATCAAAAACTACTAGAATCCATTGCAAGTCTGATATACATAACGGGCAAAAAACTTTATCTATATTTATAAATATTTTATATGATATATTACTTTTTATATATGATTCATTATTTTTGGCAATTTGATAAGTGGCTTGTGTAGATAAGGTAAGTCGCTTATCGTTAGACGGTAATATATCAATAAGATTCGACATTTGAAAATATTAAAATCGTCGGAGGATCATAGTTGTTTCCCTTTTGGTATTATATACTGTTGGGTATTTGATAAAATTAACCTTTTAACTCTCTTGAGTTTTAAAGTATCGACACATAATCTGATTTTGAAGTTCAGAAGGTTTTTCAAACTCTTTGTATAATTTAAACAATTATTCCTCGCTTGAGGTTCAGTAAATCTTCCTATCTTGAGGATCGTCACCAGTATCAATCTCGAAAGAGATTTTGTTGATTTAAATTTCAAATATTATCTCGCAAAAGAAATATTTGATATAATGGAATCTCACAGGAGATTAAATCTTTTGCAACCTTTAATACTGCCTCACAAGTGACAATCAAATAATACAATTTATCTGGCAAGAGATGCTACCGATTTTTGATTCACAATTATCTCGCAAGAGATACCTTTTAATTTATTATTGCAATATTATTATTAACTTGAACCACAATAACTGAACCAACAGTTTCAATTGTTTTTTTTTTTAATATTTCAATCGGCTTCAAATACAAAGTTTGTTTAACAATTGAGGATTCCAAAAATTAATTCTTTTTACCACTTTTTTAGCAACTGTTTTTTTCCCAATTTTTTATGACTTTCTTATAAAAGTCAGGTTATTTATACCCTTTATTGATGAATTTATTTTTTTTATTTTTTGGTTTACTTGGTGCACGTGCACCTAAATGTCAACTTTGAAAACTAGGTGCGCATGCACCGTATATTTTCTTATTATCACGGTGCACTTGCACCTACATAGTTGGCATAAATGCCACTTAAATGGAATAATTTTTTTAATATTAATTATGATATAAATAATTATAATAATAATAAATATAATAATAATACTAGTATTAGTATTAATATGATTAAATAAGTAATAATAATTATTACAATTATAATAATAGTAATAATAATAATTTTAATAATACTAATAATAATAATATTAATAATAATGATAATCATTTAATAATAATACTGATAATCAATATATTAATAATTATAATATGAATATTAAAATAAAAATCATGATGACAATAGCAATGATTATATAAATAATTAATAATAAATGATAATAATACTAATAAAAATAATACTAATAATAAGAAAATATCTCAATGAATAATATCCCTATAAGCTTCCTCGCGTCCCTGAGCGCTTGCTCAAACAACGGGAAGTCAATAAGGGATTATGCATGATTTTTTAAATATTTATAAATATTGTTATTATATTTTATTTCAGGATCCCAACAATACATTAATTTTCTGTTGACTTATTTTTTTAGAATAAACTTTTGTTTTAGATATCTCATTGACTGAAATGTTACCACCCCCAGTTCTTCCCGCAGGACGATCAGATACATGAGGGTGCAGCTGATGACAGCGTTTTTGGATGTTTTCTATGTTTATTTCAAAGAGGGGTTTGATTGTTTCATTTATTATGTTTTCTGTAAAGCCGCAGACAAAAGGACAACAGTCTTTATTGTTCGTCTGCTGCTCACATTCGTGGAACTTCAGTGGGAGCCGCACTCTATAGGGTTTATTTTTCTATCTGTGACGACTTCGTTTATGGCAGTAATGAGTGGCGCCACTAGAGCTGTAACTGTCTTCTCACACGGTAAGTTACTAGTGAGTTGTAGATATACGCGTGTTCCGGAGGGCAGCACAGTGCAAGCCAATGTGTGTTGTTGTAATTGATTGTAACTACACATGAATCTCTTTTTTGTATTAAAGCTAGTAAAGACCATAAAACAACCTAGTTGCAACAAAGTCTGGAAGAATCAGAGACTTTTTTGGGATGCTGATGTGTTCCAAGAAGGTATTTGTATTATCTTTATCGAACCAATATGACGGATCTGGCGGCCTATCTGCATCTTCAACAATAGTCAAAGTTGCAGAACCATCCCGTCAAATTTTTTTGTTAGTTTTTTTTGCATAATTTTTATTTTGTGGAGCCATAAATCGCAATGACACACTGGAAGCATCCGAGAGTAAGTCATTATCACTGTCATTAGCAATGTTTTCTTTCGTTAGGTCGACCGCTGACACGGTAAATATAAGTCAAAGACTATCATCAAGATTAACCAGATTGGCAAATTTGGTGACGACAGGTACTCGACTCTAGGTCCTTCAGGATCCCGTAGTCGTAGCAGCATTGTCACATTTACCAGCAACAGTCGGCAAAACCGATCTGGTTGCATCATAGAGTTGCAGTCATTTGTTTTTATATCATCATTGCTATTATTATTTTTTTTTATATTGACAGTTTTTTTGATAGTGTTCTCAGAGGTAACTTTAATGCCATTCATCGAAAATAGACTTTTGACAATTGCATAGTTTGATAAAGTGATTTTATGTTCTTTGACAATATTTTGTAACCTAATCTTTAGATTAACATCAGCATCTCTACGTCTAAATGTGCTATCTAGATTGTTTCGTAATTTTACAGTTTTATAGATTTTATTTTTGGCTTCTTCGTGATTGTCTTTTTATAGAGAGTCATGAAGTTCCAACGAGATCTCGTCACACAGTAGCGTGACTGCAATGCCATAGCCATTGCACTGTTTGTGACATCTGTCACATATAGATTCTAAGATGTACTCTCATTTCTCTGGAGAGAAGATAGTCTGAGCTCTATGTGTTATGAGGCTTCTTTCTATGAGGGGAGTGCTGGGATTCTTAATTCAAAAGCCTGTTTACTTAGTTTGTTCAAGAACCAACGTGGGATGTTGTTTACTCTTTCTACAACCTCCGCAACACAGAGAATATTTATTATAAAGGTTGATAAAATTTTATGTCTCTGAATCTTTTACAGAGTTTTAATTGCGGAATCGGTAATTACTATTTTTTCAGGCGTTACGATGCTGGCAACTGCAGCAGATTGTTTTTTAATTTGGTCATGTATCAGCTCGAAAGCGTGTTCAAAATTATCTCTACGGAGATGATCTGCTGCAATAATTGGTGATAGTCAAGTCACATACGGCCGGTGTAAGATGAATGAGGCTATCGCTATCATGACCTGAATAATCCTCTTTCTGGTAAACTAAAGTTGTTTTGTCGGTCTCAGAAGATTTATATAATATTACATGTATTAACAACATCACAATTTGAATGTAAACATTTATTGACAACACAAACAGATTCTTCACAACCATTTTCAAAGAGCATCTTTCTTTGATCGATATAGTTTTTGTTTATGTATTCAAATCTAAAAAAAACAAATTTTCAAAGAGCATCTTTCTTTGATTGATATAGTTTTTGTTTATGTATTCAAATCTAAAAAAACAATGAATGAGAAAGTTTTTAATATTAATTTTTAATTTCTTAAATTTTATTGGATAAAAAGCATTATGTAATTTTTAAATGAACATTAATTTGTAAAATATATTAAATTAATAAGTTAAAATCGTTTACTAAAAATATTATTAAAATTCATAATTATCAAACTTTAATTAATTAGTACTTAAAATTAATATCATTAAATTAATTTCATTAGATTCAAATAATTAATCAAATAACATATCAATCCCATCTGAGTTGGAGAGTCACAAATCTATACAGCATACAAACAACAAACTTACAACATTCCAAATTATCCCTCGCATCACCCTCGATTTAAATGGCTTTAGCCATTCTACATTTCTTATTAGTATTTTACAATTGTCGAGTTGCAATTCGTAACTTCTTTCATGTCTCCGTCTTATTATCATTGCAGGGTCAATATATCGGTCGTCTTCTTTTAATGCATTTTCTCTCTTTATCAATACCTGGTCTCCATCCTTAAAAATTCTTCTCGTTTCTGGAGCTTTTTCTTCTTTTCCCATTTGGTTTCTTTTATCTTCTTTATTTTTCCACCAATGTCTTAATTTCCTTCCATATATTATTTCTGCTGGTGAAATACCAGTCGCGGCTTGAATGGTACTATTCATCATAAATTCTATTTCTGACAATACTTCCGTCCAATCTCTATGCGTTCCATCCTTTATTCTGATATTAAGAGTATCTCTAATTGTTCTAAATTATCGTTCTATAATTTCATTGGTATTGTGGTGATACGGGCTTGAATAAAATACTTCTATCTTAAACTTCTTCAGTGTTTCTTTAAATAGTTCTGATTAAAATTTTTTGCCTCTATCCACATGGATTTCTTTAGGTGGTTCATATTTATATATCCATCTATCCAGCAATATTTTCCGTAGCGTTTTCTCGTCTTGGTGAGCAACCGTATTCAGGCTAATATATCGGCTAAATTGATCAATTTGTTGGGTATTCAAAAATCTTTAATTTAAATATTTACGTTTTAAACACAAATCTTTATTCTTTAATCCTTAATCGTTAATATTTATTCTTTAAACTTTAATCTTTATTCTTTAATCTGAAATTTTTAATCTGTAATCTTTAATCTGACTCCAATTAATCAGAAATTGATTAGTCTTTGATAATTTCTTTCCCACTAACACAGATTATTCATCCGGTGATCGTGAATACTTTTTGATTAATTATGTATTTTCTGAATTATTTTATACATCTCTCCGTTATTAGTTATCTGGCAATTCATCTTCTTTGATAATCTCATCGGGCACGAGATATTTTTTTTATAACGATAACCAAATCCGACAAACTAGTTCAACTTTCATCGATAAGACATTCCATATTAGATATGAATTTCGATGTCGGTTTCAAATCGACCTTCGATTTACGAAAAGTGAAACATAAAAACCAAAATATATAACCACACAAACATACCACCATCCTGGACAAAAAAGACTATATACAAGCAAAACAACCTCCGTTCAGACTTTGTACAAAAAAATCAAAAGAAAGAAAAAAAATTCAAAAACACTCTGGTGACCAAGAACCGAGGTATCACAATGATGGCCATGGACAGAAACCTGCTCTTGAAAATGAAGATTTGAAGGTTCTAGTAGAAGCAAATCCACGCACAACAATTTGAGAGCTAGCGGAGGAACTAGGTGTTACGATAGGAAGTAGGGGGAAAATGGGCATTCGGCCTACATACCCCCCCGGGGACGGAAACCATGGCAACGGTCGCGATGGTACCGTAGCTAGGGGCGTTTACCATGGTAACGGTCGCGATTACCCTAGCAACGGTCGCGATCACCCTAGCAACGGTTACCGTTACCATAGCAACGGTTCCGGTTCACTTCACAACGCTTCTGATTGGTTCCCGGTACCCTAGCAACGGTCGCGATCACCCTAGAAACGGTCCCGATCACCCTAGCAA
>MQRK01107438.1:0-11899 GCA_001938485.1 Girardia tigrina
AATAAAAAATATTAATAAAAAAATTTAATAAGAAAAATATAATAAAATTTTTTTAACAAAAATATTTTTTCATTTTACAGTAGATTATAAATTAAGTTTATATATATAAAAAAATTTTAGAAATACAAAAATGAATTCAAAAAAATATTTTTTCAATTGATCAATAATTAAAAATTATTTATTCGGAGGATATCTTTGATATCCTCTGGAAAAATAAATATTATTATTTTTTAATTTGAAGAAAAAAATTTTTATAAATTTATTTTTTTGTTTCAAAATTTTTTTTTGATATATAAACGTAATTTATAATCTACTAACAATGATTTAGTAACCCATTTGAACATCAATTAAACGGGCTAGCAGAAAGAACTATTCGAACAGTGAGAGACATGATAGTAACAAGCAGAGGAGACGCAGATAAACGATCATGGTGGAAAATTGTTCCAAAGATAGAATTCTGTCTAAATGCAACAGTTCAGAGTACGACCGGATATTCGCCATTCGAAGTTGTGTTTGGTAGAAAAATAAAATTACACGCGGGAACAGGAATTGTTGGGTATTGAAATCTTTAAATTTAAATATTTACTTTTTTTAAAACACAAATCATTAAACTTTAATCTGACTCTACTTAATCAGTAGGTTCTTCAAACATAAATATATAAAGGAATGAACACAAATTGTTTTTAGAAACTTTATTTTTAATAAGACAAAATAGCACACAGCTTTATACTGTTCAAATCAATAATATCAAAAAAACCTTTCACAAACGGTTAAACGATGCGAGTTTGTCTGATCACAGTTTATTATTATCGAAACTATAAATCTTCCTAACGAACGATAACCTTTAAAATCCCAAAATCAAATGAACCCTTATTCTCGTATACAGGATACTGAATTCAAATTCAACTTCAAGATAAAAATGAAAAGGAAAGAATTTATTTAAAAATAAATTTACTCTACACGGAATCTTTCTTTAAAGTTTGATGTAGGAAATTATTGGTGTGTTTATGACTGAATTTGTTGTTGTTTATATAATAGTTTTTTCTAACCTTGAAAATTGAATAGCTAAAAAAAATCTCAAAATATTTATAATTATTCTACAAAATTTATTAAAATAATGTAAATCGAAAATTATTGATTGTTTAACAGAGAATTATTTTTAATTAATTTTTTACAAAACTTTTTGATTAAAAATTTGAAAATAAATTTTGGAACCCCAACATAATAGCTAAAACTGAAGAGAGCAACGTGATCCAGATGAAGGTAAGAGAAAATTTAGAGAAAGCGGCAAGACGAATAGAAAATTGGAAGAGAGAAAAGAGAACAAATCAAGATTTCGAGGATGGTCAGATTATTCGTCTTTTGTTGTTTAATTATCTAATTATTTATAATTTTAAATTTATTAATGAATAATTTTAAAAATATTAATGACTAATTTAAATTATATTACTGGATAATTTTAGATATATTAATGCATAACCCTTTAGTATAAATATGATTTTTAAATATCATTAGCATTAAGTTTTTCAAAAAATATGGATATTTCTAATAATTAAAGTTATTTTGTTTGAAGAGAAAGTCTAGCTAACCTATAAAAAAATGAAAAAGAAGTTTTTGCATCTTAATGAATTTTCATATTTTAGTTTAATTCGAAATTTAACCCGAAGTATCATAGTCTGGATTTGATCCTAAAATTAAAGTATTATTAAAAATACATTTCCAGTGCTTCAAAAATGTAATAAGGCATAAATAAATTGAAATACTGGATTTAGTAGTAGTAACCTTTATGAATTATTTTATTAATATAAATAACTAGCAGCATAATATATATTACCTTTAGTTTGATGTTATTTGTTTCATACTGTTAAACTATTGTGCCTAACTAAACTGCTTTAATTTATACATCATGTTACATTTTTTATTAAGATTTAAAATGAATTTAAAGTTCTGTGACAAATTACTTGGTCATTTTAAGATAAATTTATTGTTGTAACATGTTTTTTTCAGTTTTTATTAGTTTAATTTATAATAATATTGCAGTTGTATAATTATTTAATAATTAAAAACAATGTCCACCAATGTGATAAGGAAAAATCATTTAAAATAAAAATAAACAAAAATATTATTTTTGTTTAAATTAACTATAACAAATAATTTAACCTTGAAGATAATATAAACGCTGAAATAATATTTTAAATTTATTGGATTATTGTTATGGTAGATCAATCGTCGAGTGTTTCTTTAAGTAATCTCGATACGATTTCCAACACGGCGTTGTGCGGCCACTTGCAAGCGTTCAAGTATCTCTTAACGGTGTCGGAAGAACTGGGCTATAAGCAATCTGCGAGCAGTGACTATTATTTGGCTCATAATGCGGCAGCAACAGGTTCGTTCTCTGAATTAAGATTCTTGACTCATTTGTATCACCACAATTAATAATTAGGCAATCTGAATTTACTTAAATGGATCTTTAAAAACACGAAATGCAAAGTAACCGACCAAGACACAGAGGGTCTAACGATACTACATGTAGCGGCCTTGACTTCGAATATGAATATCGTCAAGTGGATTCTCAAGAATACTCATCTGTCGTCTATCGTGCGGACAGAAGAAGGAGCAACTGCGCTGCATTTTGCTAGTTGGTCCGGTAATATTGAGATAATCCAAAAGCTAATTGAAGCTGAACCAAGGTTAACTAAATCCTTTTTATTAAACCTTTGGTCCTCCTTTCGTATTGCACCGCAACATTATTATAACATATTCGATTAGTATACCTATTTTCGTGAATTTCGACAACAAACTTCATATTCGTATCTTTTATAATTTCTCAAAATATTGTAGTTACTGATGAATGAAAACCTAACCTCAAACCATAACCATAACTAACCTTAACCCTTTAATATTTGTACGGACGGGATTAGGCACATTCATAGAAATCATATTTATCGAAAGTATTTTCATCGAAAAATAAATTACATTTCCAGTTGGCTGTTCATAAATCTTTTATTCGTGTATTTGGTGCTAAAATTAATGTTCACTTTTGTTTCTTTCATCTTTGTCAATCAACATGAAAGAAAATTCAGAATCTTGGACTTGCAACTTTGTATAATAATGAAGAAGATTTTCTTTATCTCTTTGCATGATGAATGCGCTTGCATTTGTTCCTCCAGCTGATCTTCTTAATGCTTTTCATCAACTAAAAGAAAGCTCACCTGTAAAAATGCAGCCACTTTTACAATATTTTGAGGAAATTTATGTACTTGGCAAAAAGCGTCGTGGACGATTTAGTTGACCATTATTTAATCATCTTGCATGGAACGTATTCAATATAACTGTTGAAGCATGTCATAGACATTTTGGCTCAATCGTAAGATCCCCTTCTAATATTTATTATGCAATAGATGTAATACGTAATGAGCAGCATTTAGTTGATACATGAATAGCTCTTCTAAGAAGTGGTGCTCCTGTATACCTAAGAACATAAAAAGTACCCTGTCCTCTAAGGCAATTCGTAATGTCGTGTTGAATTATAAAAATAGAAACATAGATTATCTTCAAGGTATTGCGTACAATCTCGGATATAAATTGATAGAATTATTTCGTATTTTATTTATCGTTGTTATATTTAACCCTACAATGCGCAATTTTTTTAATTATCATAAAAAAAATATGCCAGTATTACAAACTGAACTGTCATTTTTGTGGACAAAATATATTGCATCTATGACTTTATGGGCAGTTATCATTCCATAAACAATGTTTTTGGTTCACAGTATGTAAACACTCACAGAATATCACGTGATTAAAAGATATTGAGGTAAAATATGGTTGATTCAAATATGAATCACGGCGCATTGTAGGGTTAAATATGTAATTCGAAATATTAGAATACAGTATATTTCGGTGTAAACGACACGACCCTTTATCCCTAAACAATTGTACAAAAATATGGGATCCTCTTATCTAATAGTAAAACAATTATCTACTTTAAGTAAATAATATTTAGAATTTTATGTTTTTTTAATTAAACGAATATTTATCAAGATATGCTTTATTTTTCTATTTACCAATGACTTTTGAGTTAATGATATATTTATATCAGCATTTAGAATTATATTTTAAAATTTTCACATGGGTTTGGAAAAACATATCTTTCAGCAAATTTGATTATCGATAAATTTGTCATTCGATGAATTTTCATAAAATTTTTCTTATTATGTAACAATTTCAAAATTGTTATAAATTATATTTACAATATTTAGGTTTAGGTTAAAGTAAACCGTTCATAAGTTAGATACAAAGAAAATAATTTCGAGAAAACTTTACAATCTTTATTTAGAAGACAAAGAAATTCTAATTGATACATGATTTCTTTAGTAAACGATTAAATGAAAAATGTATAAAAAACAAATTTCGATGAAGAGGAATCAAATTTGAAAATGAAAACAGAAACAAATTAAACTGAAAGAATTTTCAAAATATGAAATTATTAGAAGAAAACAAAATGAAGAAATAAACTTCATTAATACTAATTGTACCACTTGTTTTTTAAAAAATGATACCTCAATATGACCCTCAGTTATTCATGGGAAAAATTCCAATGTTATTGATCTTCAGCTGATTGGAATTAAAATTTATTAGTTTGTTATTTATTAATTTTGACATTTTAATTTTCATCTTCAAAATAAGTGATTTTTAAAAAAAAAATTCGTTTGTAAATGCAGATCGTGACTATTAGGTTGATGCAAAAGAAATGTCGTTTTTTAACCGTCAACTTTAAATGAACATAACTTTCTTTAGAAGTAACTTTATTAGTCAAAATAAAAACCATTACATTGAACACACTGCTGCCAACGGATAACAAGTTTTTTTATTCCAATTTCATAAAATTGTGGAGTTCTGGAGGCGATGAAGTCATCCAAGGCTCTTTCAGCATCTCCTTGGTTTCTGAAGCATTTTTCGTGAAGGAACTAGCTGAAATGTTTGAAAAGGTGGTAGTCCGTAGGAAAAAGGTCTGGTAAGTACGGTGAATGAGGCAAAGTTTCATATCCCAGTTCGTTTAACTTCAGAATGGTCTTTCTTGCAACATGTAGACGAGCGTTGTCATGCAGAAAAATTGACCCCTTTCTATTGAGTAATGTGGGCCGTTTTCTTTGTAGTTCTTGGTGCATTTTGTCAATTTGCTGACAATACTTTTCCGCTGTAATTGTTTCGCCTTGTTTTAGGAAGTGAAATGGATTAAACCGTGTGTAGACTACCAAATAGCTACCATGACTTTTTTTTGGTAATTTTGGCTTTGGAGCCTCATTGAAATCTAACCCCTGAGCTGAACGTCGCCGATTGTCGTACATAATCCATTTTTTATCGCACGTTACAATTCGATCCAGAAACGGGTCGCTTTGATTACGCAAAAGCAGAGAAGAACACACGTTAAAACAACGATTTTTTGATTTTCGTTTAATTCGTGCTGCACCTACTTGTTCAGCTTTTTCACTTTCCTCATTTTCTTCAGATGGCGAACAACTGTTGATTGGTGAAAGTTGAGTTATTGAGCGACTTCCCGTGATTTTTTATGCGGGTCGGCATTGATTAACTTCTTCAAATGGTCGTCATCAACTTGTGATGGTCGACTATCGTGTTCTTCATCTTCAAGGCTCTCGTTGCCACTACGAAACTTAGAAAACCAACGTTGTACTGTTCGTAAATTAGTGGTATATTGTTTAAATACATTGTTAATATTCCGAGCCGTTTCTGTCGCTTTTCGACCTAGTTTGAAATCGTAGAATAAAATTGTTCTCATTTCTTTCTTTTCTAACATTTCTAAAGTAAGATAAATACACCTTAAATTAACAACAATAATGTCATACTTGGTATCAAAATATAGAGTAAAGTTTAAGCTTTAAAATAAATTTAAATATGAATCTATTTATTTTCTAAATATTTCAAACAATGAATATTAAATACATTTAAAACGACATTTCTTTTGCATCAACCTAATATTTAACCATTACGTAAACAATGCATCTTTTGTAGATTCCTAATAAAATTGTAGATAGTGCAATGTGTATCCCAAAGATTTTTTATTTGAGGTTTTAAAAGTAATTCTCTTACTAATTCTTAAATTTAGTGCATAAAATTTTTTATCTCCTTTTCAATGCTTAGTAAATCATGTATTATTATTTAAACTTTCATTAAGGTTTAGTGTCTCCAATATATGTTTCTTTACACCAATTTTATGTGTGTGGACAAACGACATCTGCAAACAACGATAATTGAGTAATAATATCATAATAACTATGTATATTATTGAGTGCTCGAGTATATATTTTTTAAATAAGTTGAACACCTCCATGGAACTAGCTGCTTATAAATTCTCAAAGTTGGTCCAAAGATGTAAAGTTTTAATATTTCTGTTATTTCTCACGAATCTTGAAATGCCAAAAACATATCACGATCCTGATCTCCTTTAATCCATCAATTAATGTCCAAACAAGTGTCGCTACCAATTTGTTAATAGTATTTTATAAGCTGTTGTATCACTTTATTTCAAAATCGTCATTTTGATATACAAGCCAGCAAAATATTCTTTATTTTAGCCTCAAAATGGCAAAACACCATCGAAATAAATAGCACGAAAATAAAATTTAATTTACCAATGGCTTTTTTAAATCATAATGACTATTTTTGAAAGATATTTTTGTAATAAATATATATTAAAATATAAAATTTTCATATTTTATTTACATTGCGCCTGCTAAATTTTATATAATAACGGTAAACTGTACATCCTAAATCGTCTGTCTTAAGTAGAAAACTACTTGTGAATTTATTCAAAATTTAATACTTATTTTCGGATAAAAGTGTAGTAGTAACAAAAGATTAAAGTGCAAATCCAAATCTGGAACACTTAAATGACGATACAAACACCTTTTTTTATAAAACTTGTTGTTCTTCATGGAAGTTTAAGCGATGTTTTCTACTGCATCTTATTGTGCTTCTGTTTTAAAATCGTTGGTACATATCTTACAATTTCTGTACATTCATCTTCAATTTTTTTAGGACATAAAAAATATTTTTGAAAGCTTTTTTATGTTTATATTTTATAAGGATTTTCTAACATTCATTAAAATAAAACAGATTACACAATGATTTGAAAATATCACAACTTTTCTGAATATTAAAACACAGGATATTTTCTTAAGAATAATTTAGATCCATATATATTATAATTATAAATATATTATAATTATAATCAGAAATATGTTATTATAAATACATATATAAATATTCACTTATATGTATCTTCACATGTTTCATTAATTTTGATGATAATTTCTCCTAAATCTATTCAAATCTTAAAACTATAACCATAAAACAACATCAAAACTATAAATAAATGCAACGAAACAAAAATCACATCAGTAAAATATAATTTATTTACCATTCTCGTGAGGCTAGACAAGAAAAACTCGATTTTTTTAGGATACATAAATTGTAGCGAAGTAAAAATTGATAAATTTGGTTTTATTTTTAAAATTATAAAAAAGTGAAATTATCAGATGAACTTTACGAAAATGTCTTCTAACTTTTCTGTTCTCGTATTTCGTATACTCTTAAACTCTTCAACATGGATATATACATGACTTATTTCAGGGGTTTGATAGTGCAAAGGGGGACAAAATCCAAACTAATACGATATATTTATTTTAAATACGTTAAAGTTATGAGAATAATAACGTTTACAATAACTTTTAGACGTTAACAACTAATTAATACAATTCATAGGTTCTGTTAACTACGTTATTGAGAATATTTTAATGTTTGATTATTTACGACGCAAATATGACCACAAGTTTAGTACTTACTAGGATGATTCAAAAGTTTTTTTCGTTTATCCACTCATATTTTCAAGATAACAAGGCATGTAAACAGAACACATTTACTCTTCGAAATACAGGCCTTTATTTTATATGGTCTTTAACTATCTTTCAGTCAGTTACTCGATTCCACGGGTATACCACTTTGTCGATTTGGAAGCAAAGAAATTGCAGCACCCTTCTACAATCTCTTCTATTGAATCGAACTTCCACCCCTTGAGAAAATTCGCCATTGCCTGAAAGAGATGGTAGTCGCTGGGTGCAAGGTCGTGGCTGTTGGCAAGGTGTAGCAAAACTTCCATCCCGTGCAGCTTTTGCACTTTACCACGAGTCAAACGTGGACTGTGTGTCGGAGCGTTGTCTTGTTATAGAAGAACTCGGTTGCGATTGGCCAATACGGGGTAACGCTCACAGAGAATGGCGTAGATTCTGTCTAGTTACTGAGTGTAGAGGCTGTCATTCGCAGTACGTCCCACCAGAACCAGTTCAAAGTGGATCACCCCGTCAAAATTCTACTATACACAGAGCATAACTTTGCATTCGAAGCGTCCTTGTCTAACCACGAGTTAAGCGGGTTACCAGGGTGGAGCCACTAATTCTCATTGTTGGAATTACGGAAAAATATCCACTTTTCATCCCCAGTCACAATCTTTTTGAAAGGGTGAATGTCATGAGGCTTAACAAGCAATTCTTTGCAGAGATCAAGTCGTTGTTGTGCTTGAGTGACTGTCAGTTTGTGACGAATTTGTCGACACCATCTATTGAAAAGGCCAAGCTGATGAAGATGACGTTGAATAGGGAGTTGTGAAGAACCAAGTTCTGCTGATAATATCCGCTTGCAGGGCTACTCCTCTACAGCTTGACGTAGAATGTCATCATCAACAGCAAATGGTCGCCCAGTGCGAGGTTGGTCTTCCAAATTGACGTTACAACTTGAGAAACGCTTGAACCTCAATATTGACACACAAACACTGACCGTACCTTAGCCTTGTACTTCACATATTTTCCAGGCTGCAGCAGCTGCGTCGAAACCTTTTTTTCCAATAATGTCGCTAGAGGATTTGAATTCTGTATTTGTTGATGTCCATAATCTGATAAGAATAAACAAAGAAACGTTTAATGAATAAGCCAACACTATACAAGAAGATTTGTCACGCAATACCATAATAAATAATATAAAAATCAAAAATACCTAAATAGATTATTCATATAAAATAACTGTCACAATGTAAGGCAAAGAAAAACGAAAAAAGTTTTGAATCAACCTAGTAAATCAAAATTTATGAAAGATATCACATTGTTAAATAAAAAATAATGGAAAGTTATTTTTATAAATTAAATAACGTCATTTTATAATAACAAATTTTATTATAATATATTTTGACGGAATTCCGTCATCATCAGTTTCGTCGGAACCTAGTTGCCAAGGTTATATATGTCCAAATGGATTCTTGAGGGTGGAAAATTAAATGGTAGTAGTAATATAGCTGAACATAAAAATCACGGTAAAACTACTGTTAAAATAAAAAATTTTAAAGTATTATGCAGTAATTTTAAGAATTATTGGGAGAGTCTTATGTAAGGTATTAATAATTAAAGCGTTTAATCCCGCAATTAATGTCCAATCTAGTGATTCATCAATTTTGTTGAAAGTGCTTGCTGAAACAAGAATCACAAAATCAATTATGTAACAATCATTGGACCTACATAAGAATCACAGTTAGGATCAGAAGTGTCTGATGATGATGAATATTCCGTCGAAATATACTGAAAATAAAATGTGTTTTCATAAAATTGCGCATTTTAATTTATATTACATTGAACATTATACATAAATAATAAATAGAAAATAAGTATTTTTGCTGCTTTCGTTGTCTCCGTAAATCCATGTACAACCAATCACATCGAGCTCTACTCTGTTCCCATGTTTGCTGTATACCATTTCTGTGAGTCTTTGGAATATTAGGGCTACTTCTGGATTATTTAAAAACAGCTAGAAAATAAATTAAAAAAAAATAAAGTGTTTGTTTTTAAAATAAACATGAAGTTCCAGCGCTTTTAGTGAATTCATTACTCTACTGAATCTGTACTTTAAATATTGATTTGGTAAAAGTTTGTTTTTTCAATAATTTTACAAACTTTATATTACATAAAATTAGAAAATATTTTTAATAATTATCTTTTAAAAGTAAAATAAATCGATAGTAAAAACTGAATAAAATTTGTTATGAAATTAATAAATCTGTCTGTTATATTTTAGTTTAATTTATTTTCTCTTCTTGAAATCAATTTCGATTTAACAAAAGTTTCATGTAATATAGAAGGGAAATAAGTTTATTTTATATTTTTGGATACTAATTATCCTTTAAATTTTTATTAATATCAATTTAATGAGGTTCTGAGCACTAAAATAAATGTCTAAACAGAAGTTTGAAGCAACTTATGAAACACCTCAAAAATTATCCCAGAAAGATGTCCATTATACATTGCAGATTTGTCCATCACATCGACGATAAAGATTTGACAGTAGCTCGCGGAGCCTAAATTAAATAATTCGATTTTATCTAAACTAATGTTTGAAAATCCGAATTCGTTAATTTACTCATTCAATAATAAACTGTTTGTGCACCGTACTGATATTGTCTATATTTATCTCATTGAATTATGCAAATAAATTTTAACAATAAAATTAATTGTAGTCACTACACATCCGCCTATAAATTGCAATAGCACGAAATGCCACAAAATCATACTTCAGACAGAAAAGTGACCCAGTATTTCTGCCACCTATGACTATGATTTACTTGGAGTCTGTTCATTGTATTTATTTCAAATTTTCATTTTTTATATTTGTTCGAACAGTAAACAAAAGTAGGTATACTTGTTACTAATTGCTGTTTAAAATGTAATAAGACTTAAAAAAACATTAGAAAATTTATTAATCAATTTTTAAAATAAATTTTAATAAATTATTTGAAATTTATTAAAAAAATAATTGAAGTTTATTAAGAAAGTCATGAATTTTTTACAAAGATATTCCAATATTAATTTTTTTTCGCAGGATATCAATGCTTTTATTTATTTTAAGAATACATATATTTTAAATGCATATTTTTATTTCTTTTATTAAATAAAATACTAAAAATTAAAAAAGAAATAAAGAAAGTTCTACTGAAAGAATACAAAGATAAACACGTGAGTTGTTACAACCTACTGAGGTAAGATGGCTAAATTAAACTAAATCTTTAATGAGATTTGGAGAACTTTTATCAAACATGCTCATATTTAAAAATCAAAGGTGAGCCATATTCACGAGTAATGATCAAAAATGGGTTCTTGATCGTGCAATTTTTAGCTGTTACTGAAAAATCCAACCAACTAAATCTGAAACTACAAGATAAGGATAAAACAATTAAATATATGATAAGAATATTGAAGTCTTGTAAAGAGAAGCTAAATATACATGTATACTACTTAAAACTTTATGATTTAAAGAATTATTTTAATTTGGCTAAAAGTGTATAGAAATAAAAAATAATTTTATATACACCAAATATTCTGATATTATTTTACTGCTTCTAAAAATAATTTTAGATTTCTAAGAAGTGTGCTATCCTTTTTCTTGACGATCACGAGAGGAGAGGACCAGTCGCTATTGCTCTCTCGTATAATACCGTCTTTGAGTAGCGAATCGAACTGTTTTCTAACAATCCGTAACGTAGAGTTCGCCATGCGACGCGCTCTTTGAGAAGATGGTGGACCGGATGTTTCGATGGAAGTAGGGGAAAAATGTATGTTCTCCACCACCCCCCCCGGGGGGGGGTCGTTACTAGTTACCGTGGTTGCCATGGCAACGGTCGCGGTTGCCATGGCAACGGTAGCGGTTACCATGGCAACGGTCACGGTTACCATGGCAACGGTCGCGATCACCTTAGCAACGGTCGCGGTTACCATGGCAACGGTCGCGATCACCTTGGCAACGTTTCCCATTGGCCGCCGGGCCCCCTGGCAACGGTCGCGAT
>MQRK01107442.1:0-15850 GCA_001938485.1 Girardia tigrina
ATATATATATATATATATATATAAATATCAAGAAGGAGTCATGGAAAAATAAAGATGAACATAAAAACAAGTAAAAACAAAAACCTTGTGATTATAGATGGTATAATAAAGACGAACAAAGGAAAAAATTGGATACCGGAATCAAAGAGAGAAGAAATGATTATGCATATTCACACGTTGCTTTCTCACGCTGTCGCGGAAAAAGTGTCAAAATATATTGCAGAAAAGTATGAAATGACCAACCAAAATGAAATAATAAAGGAGGTAATAGGACGATGTGAAGCATGTTAAAAAAGCAAAACATTAACGACGGCCACAAAAGAAAAACGAATAACATTGGTCGCAAACGAACCATTTGAGAAATTATATATCGATATTTTTGGACCACTAAAAGAGACATGGAGAAAGAAAAATTACATTGTCGCAATCATCGATCAGTTCAGTAGATATATTTCATTAACAGCGGTTAGTAAACAAGACGAAACCGCTATAAAGAATACAATTATGACAAAATGGATTTTACGGTTTTGTGCTCCGAAAGAGATTCACACAGATTGTGGTAAAACATTCGAATCGAAGGTAATAAAAGGCATGGCTGAAAGCATAAACATTAAAATGTGTTACTCAAGTCCTTACTATCATAACACGAATGGAAAAGTAGAAAGACAATTTCGGATAATTAGAGAATATTTAAACGCATCGTTACATACAAAGAAAGGATCAGACTGGGAGGAACTACTACCGGAAATAGAATTCACATTAAATGCACCTTTCCAGAAAACAATAGGGAAGAGCCCTGCGGAAATTATATTCGGTAAGAAAATATACAGAGAAGGATGGCATAGTCAAGATATAAAGCTACAACAAGAAAAAGAAGACACAACAACCAAAAGAAATTTTGAAATCGGAGATGAAGTACTAGTCAAGGTTTTACGGATTGTTCTTAAACGTGTATAAAGAGTAAAGATAAAGATGAAGAACTATATAAAGTGATAGAGAAAACACAGGACAGAAGGTATAAACTAATAAATGAAGATTGAAAAATTTTAGATTGAAACGTAAAAAAAATAAGAAAATTCTTAAAGAAATAATATAAGGGGTTAGTTTAAATATAAGTTTCGCCAAAATAGTTTATTATTTTTTTAATTTGAAAATTTAAAAGAAATAAATTAAAAAATTAAAATGTAGAGTAAAATTATGATAAAATAAATTATTATTTAAAATACGCTTACATTAATAACAATTGATATATTTTAATAAAAGTAATGAAATAAGTTTAAATAAACTTTGAAATAAATAATTAACGGATTAATATTTTAAGAAATAGTGTTTTTAATAAAAGAGTTTATTGTATATTGAAATTAATGAGTTTTTATGATAAAGTTAAGTAAAAATGTTTGAATTAATTTAAAGTTTAAATTTCCTCAAATTTACGTAAAAAATATAAAATTATTTCGGTTTAAATTTTGTAAAAGTTCGTAAAAAATGTAAAATAATTTAAAGTCTAAATTTCGTAAATTTTCAAAATTTAATCGAAAAAATTTAATGAATTAATTTTTGGCGAAATAATTGAATTATTAAGAAATTTGTTTAAATATGTGAATTTTTTATATTAATAAATTTTGTGGTGTTAAATTATGACTTCGGAATTTGATAATACTGAAGGTGGCATAAACGCTACTTACAATCTATATGGAAACTGTTAATATAATCTATTTAAAAATGAAACCTGAATCTCTTGACGAGCGCAAGGAAAAATCTACCAGGGCGTACATTCAGAAGTATAACTTTCGAAATAATTAATTAGAGATGGGGCAGGAACCTTTTATTCCTAAATATACTCTGTCAATCGCAGACATCGACGCACTCAAGAAAGCGTGGCCCGATCTCGCTTTAAACGACCTCACTACAACCTCTAAAGGAGACAAATTGATCAGACGAGGAGTTGGAACTAGAGATTCCTGTCGGGGTGACCTCGGTATAAAACCAATAACATCGATTTCTTAATTGCCTCTGTTTTGTGGTTTTTCCTTATTCCACCGAGAATAGTATCAACATGTTCTCCGGAAACTTCTCACCATGTGGCCTACAATTTGAAAATACAGACTTATAGAACCAGATCTATGGAACTATCTCACTCTACTTCAGGCTCTTCAGATCTCAAAATATCTTTCAATGAACCTTAACTTTTGCCGATACAGTTCACTTATCTCTTTGAGTCGATTTCTTAAGTAGTTATTGTTTTTTGGTTGATTGTTGATCTAAAAAAATCTCTCTCATAAAAAGAGTTGTTTTCAAATATTCGCTATACAATCTTTCATCATAGACTCATCCCCTTACTGTTTGTCCTACAATCCGGCTTTCTTACCAGTTCATATGGTGTTTCATAGTGTCATCACAAAGCACTGTCATCCAGTCAAGTAGAAACATCGCAAACTTCTCCTTAAATCCAGATCGGCAGTTGAGGAAGAATTTTCACCGCCATTATTATTTTCCTAAAGCTTCAAATAAAATATTTTAAAAACCCAATAAAAAATTCTGTTGACCAAGCAGAGTTCCACCCGCATGTACTAGATTTCAAATCGGTGTACTGGACTTTCTTTATTTTTTAATTTTATTTTTGGCGTAATATTAAAAAATAAATTATTTAAAATAAGTTTTAATTTATAAGTAGATCTTTTTTGTATAATATTGTTCAGGAACTCGGATGGGACCGTTTTTTCCAAATTCTGAAACTTTAGGAAGTTCTTTTGATCAAATTTTCGCATTATCATTTTTTGTAATCGAAAATGGGTACGTGTGTAAAGTTTAGAGAAAATTGATTGAGAAAAAGACCTTCAAAATTAACTTTTTAAAAACCATGGATACATAGAAAGTATGCTAATAAACAGAATGGCAAAATAGGTTTGCATTTCCAAATCCAAAAACTTTATCATATTCATTCTAAAATTGATCGATGAATTGAACTATTCTGATATAAATAATATACCAGCATTAGAAAAAAAAACTCTAGGCGTATTCACATCAAAACAATAAATTAGTTTTTTTATATAAAATAAATTTATTTTATTATTTTCTTAAAAAAATAAAACTTACAATTTAAAAAAAATATCGTTCATTTTTTATGTCTATTGAAACCATTAAAATTTAGAAATTTCAAACTCTCAACTTATCAGTTTTGTTTGAATGCATCAGAATTTATTTAATACAAAATAAATTTGAAAACAAAATAATAAAGTAAAATTTTATTTTTTTATTATCATTTATACAAATAATCGAATTTCTTCTTCGTATTTCGATTATTTGTATTTTTCTTTTCGTTTTTCTTTTTGACCAGTGACAGAAGCCTTTGTCTCGTTGGCCACAAATGATCAATACGCCATTGGAGCGATGACATGGGCGGCCTCTCTGAGACGGGTTCACACCGAGAAAAAGATCGTATTGATGGCGACAGATAATGTCTCTGCTCAATTGAGGTGAGTTCCGGTAGTAAATGGATCATTTTTACCGGATTTAAGGGAGGAAATGAAGAAAATAATCGATGAAATCTTTCTTGTGAATGTTCTCGACAGCAACGACAAAATCAACCTCAAACTGCTCGATCGACCCGATTTAGGAATAACTTTCACAAAATTGCATTGCTGGAGACTCACGCAATACACAAAAGCCGTTTTCATGGACGCCGACACTCTGGTGAGACTCATTATTGATTTAAATTATTAACAACGGAATTCCTCCTTTACCAGTATTGGATTCAAGGTCAAGCATAGAATTCACAACTCCAAACATTTCTTAATATGACAATCAACTATTTTTCAAACACATTTACAAAACCAAATATCAAAATTTTATTATAAATATATAAATTTTAGTTTTAATTATAAATTTCAAACGAAAAGGGTTCTTCAACGAATTTTGAACAATACAATCGCAGACACTACTCCATCGATGGAGGCAATCGTGGAACATTTCCGTACCAAATCGGATGCGCCCCCAATCAATGATTTAGTGGACACTCTCTTGGTGAAAACGGGTGACCCATTTGAATTTAGAGAAGTACAGGCTGGTTAAGTAGTGGAGGATTTGGGAAAGGCAAACAAATTTTTACCGTGTTACACGAATATAACATATAGAGATATGTTATACTGTGATCCGGTGGGTGTAGTGTTTGCTAAACTTTATAATAAGATTATAAACAGCCGGCTCAGTGATGGTTGAGATCATCTTAAAAATACTGAGAAGAATGGGTGTGGGAGAAGTCTCATGTGATTTAAATACGTTAATTATCAAATTTTTAATGGCTTGTGGCCCGGGTAGTCTCTCGGTTCGATTCCGCTCCAGATCGCTTTGTTTTCGTGGTCTCTTCTGGTCGAGAACCTCGCTCAGTCGATGGCTCGTCCACTAAAAGTCAGCCGGTTCTCCAAATTGCACCCAGACAGTAAGGGTGCGCCGATCAGGTTTCTTAAAGTGTATTGATTCGTCGTTAATAATTCTTGATCGATCAAATTGAAAAAGGATGAAGTCGAATCATTGTCTTGTTTGACCGAGTGAGACAAAATATTATCGGAATTGTACGACGATTTGTATTTAGAATCTGAGTTAATTTCATCGATTTAATTGTCACTCATTTACTTTTCAATTTCAACAAATTAACTCATGATAAAAAAACATTTACCCTATTTTTAAGCACTTTTCATATACCTTCACTGTATTTCATCTTGTCAGGAATGGGCCATTTACTTTTCTGACCCAGAAAAGTTATTTTGTCCTTTTGAGTGCATTATGAAAAGTGCTTAGTATTTTTTTTTAAAATTCTGTTATATGGTTATAAGGTGGCACCTTAGTAGATTTTAAAAGACAAATTTTTAGCCCGAAATCACCTTAGTAAGCAGTGGAACCTTAGTTAAAAGTGGCACCTTAGTAAAACGAAACAAAAATCCAAAAAAAATTTACATCCAGTCACAAGATTTATTTATCAATTCAAATTTTATACATCAATATTGTGTTACTTAAATAAGGATAAATTTCTGAACAAATTAAAAAATTTGTCCGGCAAATGTTGGAGCAATATTTTTAAAAAATCAACTGTTTTAAAAATTAATTATTTAAGCTTATTAAATTTTCAAATCGCTGTAATGTTTAAAAAATTACCTGTTTTTAAAATCGCATTTTTATCAAATAAACTTTCATTAACTTATTTCTGAGAATTTACTTTTTAAAATTAATTAGAGTTATTTTTAATTAAACTGGGAGTCCTATTTTTTATTGATTAATTTTATTTGCCGTTAATTTTGTTCCATTTTCATTGCATTTGGCAACAACATGCTTAATTGTAACAGTCAATTTCTTTGAAATTTTTGACTTGGCACCACGCTTCTTTGAATGATTTTTAAATTAGTTGTGATTAGTTATTAATGTTTGTGGGATAGTGGAGCCGGTGTTTCAGTTATTAGTGAGAAGGTTTGGTTGGAAATCGGACAACGCAGATTAGAAAAGAGTTCAATTATACTAAATGGAGTATTTTCAGAAGGCGATAAGTGTTTGGGAAAAATGACAGTTAGGTTGAATAGAAAAAAGAGTGTCATGCGGTAGATTTTTTAGTGGTGAAGGCAATCCAACCGGTAGTTGGTGGAGGTGTTAATGTGATGCATAAATTTGGAATCAAACTTGAAAAAACTATCAAGACGTCAGTTGTGATGATGGAGAAAAATATGAAGCTGCAAGAGCAAAACAAACTACTGGAATACCTCGTGAAATGATATGATGATATTTTCATGAAACATGATTACGATTTGTGATTTACGGATATTGTGATTCATAAAATTGAAACAGAAGGTAAACCGATTTTTCTGAATCCAAGAAGGCAATCCATTCATTTAGAAAGTCAAATCGAAGGATTTTTGAAGGGATTAGAAAAGGCAGAAATAATTCGGAAATGTAAAAGTGAATGGAACTCATTATGTACAAAAAAGATGGAGATATTCGAATTTGTTTAGATTTTTGAAAATTGAATAATGTGTCAAAGAAAGTTTCCTTTCCAATGCCAGACAGCCAAATGTTAATAAATACTCTTGTTGGCTTCAAAATTATTTCCAGTATGGATTTAGGCAAAGCATACCATCAAGTAACATTGGATAAAAGTTCTCAAGAAAAAACTGCGTTTTGCACAAGAACACAACAGTATTGTTTTAACCATGTACTGTTTGACTTTCAACAGCATCCGGAACGTTTCAGAGAATAATGAATTCATTATTTGAGGATTTGCTATTCTCTGGAGTAGTAAGATACCTAGATGATGTCTTAATTTACTCAAAATCAATGGAGGATCATGTAAGACTATTGGAGGAAGTGTTGAGTAAACTGAGGAAAGTAGGTTTAAAATTCAATAAAGGGAAATGCAAATTCTGATTAGGGGAGTTGGTATTTCTTAGGCATAATATTAACAACGAAGGTATCTCAACAAATAAATTAAAAGTGGCAGAAATTCAAAATTTTCCGATTCCGCAGAGTACCCGAAATTTACGAGCATTTTTAGGTCTGTGTAACTACTATCGACGGTTTATCAAGAATTACGCAGAATTAGCAGCACCTTTGTACAGTGCATGTAGTGGAAAATGTAAAGAAATATTTTGGTGAGACGAGTGCCACAGAAGTTTTAATGAGTTGAAGCAAAAGCTATGTGGTGGACCAATATTGGCATATGTGAAACTGAATAATAATTTTATCTTAGATACAGATGCATCATTCGGATCTATATGAGCAGTATTAAGTCAGATATCAGAAGAGAAAGAAGTAGTAATCGCGTATGCATCAAGTACTTTAACCACACATGAAAAAGGGTACTGAATGTCAAGAAAAGAACTATAAGCTTTACAAGAGTTCATGTTACATTTTAAGTAATATTTATATGTCAAGCGATTAACAGAGAGAACTGATCATAAAGCACTGGTATATAGGAAGAGTATTTCCAAACCAATAAATCCTCAATTCCAGACATAATTAGCAAACATGGTGGATTTTCACTTTAATTTGAAATATAGAAAAGGTGACGAACATGGAAAAGCACATGGATTATCAGGGCATTATGACGACGGCTGTGCACAATGTGAAACAAAACACGAAGAACCAAAATCAACAAAAGCAAAAGTTAAACACATCAATAGTGTGGTGATTTAGTCTACAATTCAATGGATAAAAGACGAACAAGAAAATTGCTCATTGTTGAACCATTTGAAACAAGTACAGGAGATGGCATAAGGTGAAAAGAATGAAATCACAATGGAGTTATGAAAACTAGAAGACCAATTAGTTTATCAGAATGGGTTATGGGGTAGGCAATAAGGAAATTGTGTGTTACCATTGGTTCCGAAACAAATTAGAAGAGATTTCATCAGGAAAATACACAGAGATTTATGTCATGTAAGTAACAAAAAAGACAAAAAAAGTATATCCAAAATCATTTTATGCTACCAGATTTAGCGAAAGAAATACAAATCGTTATAAGAGAATGTCAGGAATGTATACACAGACAAATTCCAAGCGAACAAACAAAACAGAAGTTGATTCCAATAAGAAGTGATGCGTTTTTAGAGCAAGTCGTGCTGGATATCGCATATGTGGGTGACAAGAATAGCATGTACCTATATCTATTGGTCATGGTGGACCAGTTTTCGAAATCGGTCTCTTTGATAGAGATTAGAACTCAAAACGAAGACACCATAGTTTAATGCGTGTTGATAGAATGGATATATAGATATGGGAAGCCAAAAACAATATTAAAAGACAATGGAAAATGTTTTACTGGCGGAAAATTTAAAGATTTCTGTAGGAGATATGGAATCGAACAAAGATTTAGTAGCCCATTTCAACATCAATCAAATGTGCTAGCAGAAAGAACTATTCAAACAGTTAGAGACATGATAGTAACAAGCAGAGGAGACACAGATAAACGATCATGGTGGCAAATTGTTCCTAAGATAGAATTCTGTCTAAATGCAACAGTCTAGAGTACGACCGGATATTCGCCTTTCGAAGTTGTGTTTTGTAGAAAAATAAACTTACATGCTGCCGCAGGAATAGGTAAAACTGAAGAGAGCAACGTAATCAAGATGAAGGTAAGAAAAAATTTAGAGAAAGCGGCAAGACGTACGAAAAATTGGGAGAGAGAAAAGAGAACACATCGACATTTCGAGGATGGTCAGAAAGTCTTTGTAAAAATAGATCCTACAAAACAGAGATGACATTTTCCCATTCGATGGACCATATTAAATTTTAGCCACATCAATTGGAAATACAGAATCTGAAAGATGGAAGCACATAATTCATTGAAGAATTGAGTGGATTAAGAAAGTTAAAAACGAATTATAAAAGTGGGGAAAGTTGTGATTAGTTATTAATTTGTTTAAGTATTCTAAAAAGATTGTAAATATTAAATATATTCTACTTGTTGATATTATGACTTCTGAATTGAAACCTGCAGATTTAACTAAATTCATATGATACTTAATTTTGAATTGAACTAATGCTCATATTCATATTTAGACTAATTTCTTTCAGTTTATAACCCATATCCGTTTATTAAATGCAATTTTCCTCTTATCTTCACTAATCATTCCTGAAACATTAAAAATTATTAAAAATTAGTACCCACTTAAATATTTGAATATCGTTGAATTGTTAATATTATTAAAATAAACACTTATTTGGTTAGAAAGAAATATTTAATTATTTTAATTTTTATGCATTAATATAATGACGATTTTTTACTTTAAGGCTTGTTTTAATTATAATTTACTTCATTAAAAATTCAAATTAGTAAAAAATAGGACCCCACTATATGATTCTTTTCAAGAACTTTTGATTTTAGATATTTGCTAATTTTAAATATTCAAAAATTTATGCGTTTGTCAAATCCTCACAACCGGCTTAACTACAAATTTGTTATGACGCTGATTACAGGATGGTCCAGAATTAAAGCAACTCAATATATTGATGGTAACGCAAAAACTTGTTATGATACTGACAAAAATTGATTAAATTAAAAAAGAATTGAAAAACGATGGTATATTTATTTTAAAAGTCAAAGTTGCCATTTTAAGAGCAATATAAATATAAACATCAATAACTTCAAAATTTTGTGAACTCGTTTTTATAATCATTGGGAGAGGGTTAACTGTAAAGCATTATAGATCAGATCTTTAGATCCTAAGATTAATGTCCAACCGGGTGTCTGGACAACGTTGTTGAGTGTGTTTAGGTAATATAATTACTCAACTGTTTGCATATTTAAATAAATTTAAATTCATATTTTCTTGATGAACTGGCGATGACGGTTATACCGTCTTAATTAATTGTCGATAAAAATAACAATTAGTCCATAAAATGGCGACTTTTTAATTTTAAATTAACAAAATTTTTTAGGAATCAAACACAAATAACATTTAAACTTCAAAGTGTGAATCATCAACATTCATACAGACTTTAAGACTTTTAGGGAATGCGTTGACCTAAAAAGGCTTCATCGAGCTCGTCCCAGGCTTTCAAAAAAGGGATTTCTTCAATTAGTTTGCATTTTTGTTCTATTTTGAACAGACTTTAGCTTCCAGAACGGACCACACAGAATAATCAAGGTGATTTAAATCCGGGGATCTTGGTGGCCACTCAGAGAACATAATAAAATCAGGCATGTTTTGCGGACACTAAGTTTGCACTTTTCGAGCAATATGAGCTGGTATGCCATCTTGAGGAAGTTGATTCTTCAAAATATCTAGATAGACATCTTGGTTAATGCAATCTTTCCATCTGAGTTATCGCAAAAATTAAATAATTAACTTTCATTGTATAGGGTGTGGTAACAAGAGCGCTAGATTTAATTTTCGTACCAAGTACTTTAATTTTTTTTAATTAAGCAAACATTTTTATTTAAACATAAAGAAAAACAATTATGATTAAACGTGAAATACAACATCATGCAGCTGATCACCACAAATCTCTGACACTCGTATTACAAAATGACGGAAAAATTAAATCCGGCACTCTTGTTGGACACCCTATATAAATTTATTGGATTAAACTAAGGTTTTTAACGCCATTTTTGGTGTACATTTACAATGTACACCCAACTTTCGTAGATCTACACCCAAAAATTTAGCTATTTATTCATTAAAAATACACACACTGCTATTCTACACACTCTATCCCTCTCGCACATACACGCTCCTACATAGGGTCATTTATAATTGTATACTTATTTAATAAGTATAAGACATTCTTTTCTTCTTAACCCTTTAAATTCAGTATGCATGTGTGATATAACATTTTTTGAGTAAAAATAAATGTTATACTGTACACCTACATTTTCTTTTGTCACAGCCAGCTGTAAACCTTAAAAAAACCCTGATTAAACTAAAAATAATATTTTTTAAATTATACATAACAGAAATTAAAAAAAACATTACACCACGATAATAATTTTTTGCTCAATTTTAGGTTATAAACAACATAGATGATCTTTTTGCTAGGGAAGAACTTAGTGCTGCTCCAGATATCGGTTGGCCGGATTGTTTTAATTCTGGTGTATTTGTGTTCAAACCGAATTCCGATACATATCAAAAACTTTTGTTATTTGCATTAGAAAATAGAAGTTTTGATGGTGCAGATCAAGTGAGTTGATCGAAATTTTTACGATTGTAAAACATTAAAATGTTCAAAGTAATTTTAAAATGTTGTATAATTATTTAATGCTAAACATATTTCTTTCATATTTATAACTTTTAAAATAATATTGAATATTTTTTTCAAAAAAGTTATTTACAGAGTTGCACAAATTAATCCGTCAGTACATTTTTTCATGTTATTTAACTTTGTACAAAATTTACCTAACCAACCTTTCTTAAAATGTTACGTGTCACTTAGTTAAGCATTGATTAAATTTATCGATAAATATTTCTTAAAAAATAAAAATTCAAATATTTATGTAACATCATAGGGGAGGGTTGCGATCCTGGCTTCGATCGATCTCCCGATCACATAATCGCGCTTGGGTTCGTCAACGGCGGATTGAATGACATCCTCAAGCCTTCGTAGTTCAGCAGTCTCTCAATGGTCGGATTACCGTATGGTGACCGACCCGTATTGGTCGAATCAGGCCGATGCAGTCCCGAATAGTAGTATTCCTCATCAAGGCTCGATGAGCTCCCAAACATTGGCGGTCTGTTTTTGGAATCATTGACTACGTGCAGTACGTAACGCATCGAGGGAACCGGTATCAGTCTTCGTGATCGATCGTGAAGTATCGCGAAAACGACCCGACGAGTTAATGTCAGAAGACGAATCTAACCACCCGTCAACACAGCATCGTTCGCACTGCGACTCGTGAATGAAGTAAAAACAACATTACTGATGACTAGGATGACCTTAGAACTGACTTAAAAATATATTTCTAGATTTTATTATCATAGATTTTTGACCTAATTTTTTTAATATAAAAGATTTTACTATAAAACAGAGTTAATACAAAACACCTTATTTTAACAACTTTAAGATAGAAAAAAGAGTAAATCCAAAACAAAATTATTTCTACTAATCACAAGAAGTATTAATAGATGATATTAATCTTCCTTGTTTTTAATGTATGCTAAACGCTAATAGTGAACTGAATTTGATGGAATAAAATTTCTGTCTTTCCATAAAAAAATCAGCGCTCAACATCAGTCGAAGTTGGTTGACAGTTAAGCCTCAACGAATAAGTGCTGGGAGAAATATCTTGTCGTTCGTCCTTTTCTAAACGTTTTGCTATGTAACCAGATACATTGAATCGATAATCTTGAAAAGATACCGTACTTAAATCATTGTACGCTGCTCTTATAGTATACGAGCTGCTTTGGGTCACTTCAACATAGTTTAATGAAATTACCAATAATTGTAAACATTTGCTTAGACCATAATCCTGACTGTGTAGTAACGTATTGTAGATTAAGTTGACGCTAAGTAGAAATCGATGACTCTCAACTTGAAAATGTCTGTCAAATTTAACATTACATTCACATAAGCAAATGTGAGCCAGTAAATTCTTAGGGAAATTCGGCTTTTAGATAGCGTAATTTAAATTTACCACTTTCTTTAATCTTGGACATTTTGAAACAGGTTCTATTAGTAAATTGTAAAACAAAAAAATGATAAATTTAAGCAATTTAATTTTAACCCGGCACGACCTATTGTGTCACTGATGACACATCAATCAATGATTTTTAAAAATTATTTTTTAATTTTTTTACGGATTAGTACAGTAACTTTTGAATTAAAACACTAATCAATAATTTAATGGAAAATAAGTTTTATTTGTATTTATGAGTTTGTTTAAATGTGCAGCAGCATTTTAAAATTTACGTTTCAAAGGAAATCTCATTTTCATCTACTGTCTCTGGTAAGATTAAAATTCTATGACTATTTTATGGATTAAAACATGGCATATAATTAAGGCTGTAAACTTTTCGCGGTAATCGCAAATTTCACGAATTTCGGCATCTACCGCGAATTTCTCAATCATGCCGCGAATTCTGCGATTTTTTTTCTCAGACCAGTCTGATTTTTAGATGGACGGATTATTGTTGATTTCCATAGATTTATTATTGGCTCGGGTTTAGTTGGCACCCCGGAATGTTTTGGAATAATTTGAGAAATATGACCGATATTGATACTTGTTATAGTCAAATTTCCTTTAAAATAATATTCCTAATGAAAGAAAAATGAAATTGAAAATTATTAAAATTTTCGACTATGTGAGGAATATTTTAAATTGTTTGAATGTGTAAATGTATGGATGCTGTATGTAGATTTAAGTATGTTGAATTTAGAATGGTGATTCTCCCACCCTGATGGAAATTGGTATTTTTTATTAAGTTTAAAGTGATTGACTATTCGAACATAATTAAAATAATCATTTTTAAAGTTCATATCTTTAATTTCAGAGTTAAAATTAAGTTTAATAATTTTTAATAAAATTTAAATTAAATGCATTTTTAATAATTTGATGTCATTTTTATTATTTTGGGATTTATTAAAAAATGGTAAAAATTAATATTTTTAATTAATAATTTTTAGAGGTTAAATATTTTAAAAAATAATTTAGAAAAATTGTTCGAATAATCATGATTAAAAACAGAAATAAGAAAACCGATTAAAACGATGACAAACGATGAAAGACCTTCTGAGAGTCTTAATGACTCTAAATGTAATTGCAATAAAGATTTAAACGAGACTTGTTTAAATGTTCTTAATAAACTATATATTTATTTATAATGAATATTTTTTACAGATTCTTTAATATTCCATTTGGTATTCAATTTATCATTAATATTATCAAACATCTTTTGAAATTAGATATCAGTTTTTAATCATTTTCATTATATAATAATTTTTCTTTTACATAATTTATTAATATTTCATTTCTATTAATTTTAATGAAAATTTGTTTAAATTTTCATCAAGGTCACATTTCGTATTTAAATTTTACGTTTTTAATTTATATTTTGCCATGTTTTACGTAAATGGATAAAAGAAAGATTGGTGGTACGGCAAAAAGTAAAACTGCCGTGTTGGTGACATCAAAAGTGCGGGCAAGACAGTTCAAGCCTGAACGTTTTATAAAACTGGTGATTTGCTGTTCTGTAGTACTTGCAATGTGCCCGTTCATTTTATTCGGAAGGACAGCTGTACGAAGCATCTGGACTGTAATGTTCACAAACGGAAGGCAGCAAATGTAAAAAGTGAGAAGTCACATGAAGCAAAGAAACAGAAACTGCAGGCCAGTATATTTGAAGTTTTTACGAAGCAAACCGCACAAAAGCAGCTTCGACAGCTAGAAATAATGCGCCTGGTGGAAGTTTTCAGTAGTGTCAATGTGCCACTTCATGTTCTTGATGACGCGAACTTAAGTTATGTACTTGGAAACGAACCTGAAGGGTATCGTAGTTATTCTTAATGCACATCAACTGAGGCAGAAATATTTGGTAGAAGTATTCGAAGCACATATCGAAAGACTGAAAGATATGCTGAGAGACGTGAAATCTGTTGCTGTTGTTTCGAAGATTTCGCAAAGAAATTTGAAATGTTGGTATTACAAATATGATACAAATCAAAAGAAAGGCCATAAAAAACCTTACAAGGGAAGGATCAGTAAAAACAGAGGAAAAGATGACAGGTTCCTACACGTAATGTACATAACTGAGCCGAAAAAGGTTGTTGAAATGATTCTATCTGATAGCAAAGTAACAACTTGTCCTACTAATGAAAACATCGAAGCTTATGAACAGACAAAAACACCTGCACCTCCAAAGACTGAGTGCCCGCACATAGAGAAAGGACCAGAATTTGGATTCAAGAAAATAACAGAAGCCGATATCCTGTCTGTGCTGGCCAAAGTGAAAAAGTCTAGTCCAGGGAAATCTAACATCACATACAAAGATATTGAGTATTGTGATCCCGGAGGTGACATCCTGGCCAAACGTTGAAAAAATCATGGAAAATAATGAAATACCAACGAACTGTGGGGAATTCATAACAATGCTAATTCCTAAACCTGGAAAAGAAGGCAAGTATGGCGAGGTCTCGACATGGAGACCAATTGCCCTATTGAAGTGTATCTACAAGATATTTGCATCATATCTTACGGTGCAATTGGAAAAATGGTTAATGGACAACGATCTCATTTTCCCACTCCAGTAAAGTACCGGTACGTCTGATGGATGAGCAGAGCACAATAATGTGCAGAGAATTATCCTTGAAGAACTTGAAGAAATTCACGTCGCATTCCTGGACCTAACTGGTGCATTCAGGTGAATGCCCATCGACCACGTGATCGAGGTACTACGAAGAAAGGGGATGAATGCCAAATCCTGCAATCTGATAAAGACGATTTACTCCAACAATACATCGGAATACTCTTGCAATGGACAATCAATTCCGGCAATACCCATCAACAGAAGTGTCCGGCGATGGGTGCCCACTGCCCATGTTGCTATTCAACATTGGTATTGACCCAATTCTTGCAGAGATTCACAAGAATGAAGATTCCGGCATCAAAATCGAACAATATAAAATCTCCTGTCTTGCTTATGCTGATGACATCGCTCTAATCTCAAACACTAATGAAGGTCTACAAGACATGGTCAACGAGGCACTCAAATGGGCAACTTGAACCTCAATGACATTTAATCCATCTATATCGGGATACCTACAGATAACAAAAGAGTACAACCTAATTTATAGAAATGGAGAAGAAATCCAAAAAGTGGATGATGAAAAAAGCTACCGATACTTGGGAGTAGATTTCACTAGAAAGACTAAAGGCTCACGACGGATCTATTCAAGGGCATCATCAGAGACATGAAAAAATTGTTGTCTCATCATTGGATCCCTGGCAGAAATTTGATGCTTACAAGGTCTTCATCAATTCTCGGTTGATCTTCTCGTTTAGAAACTACAACATTACGAACAGAGAGCTGTCAGATTACGGACACCATGATATAATCGACAAAGCCTTCCCAGTTGGATTGGACAAAGAAATGCTCAAAATCGTCAAACCAATATGCGGACTGCACTCGACTGCGTGAAGCGACTACCTTTATATCGGAAGAGAATACGGCGGTCTCGGAGTCATTGAAAAAAGAGACGAATATGCGATGCAGTCGATCATCCAAGCTTTTCGAAATTTGACTGGCGAAGACATGGGTGTTGCAAGATTAATACTACTAAACTTGAACAACACACTAAAGAAACAAAAGAAGAACAAGAAAAAGAAGCATAACCCGGGATCGAACAATAAGCGAAATGATGGACTGGCTTAATGAAG
>MQRK01107456.1:0-10665 GCA_001938485.1 Girardia tigrina
ATATATATATATATATATATATATATATAGCTTTAAAAAAAGTCAATAGTGGAGAAACTAACGAAAGAAATGACTGATTAATTAATTGAATAAAATCATATTCATTTTACAGATGTTAAAGATGAAGATACACCAATAACAGTACTTTAGAAATTGGATATGTTCTAATTATAACTTATTTGGAGGGATTCAAAATATTTAAAAATTTTGTTTAAAAGCATTAGTTACTGCTATAAAATATACCGCACAAAAAATGAAAGCACATTCTGCAAATAAACCACCAATTTTGTTACAGATGTGTTTGGATCTCGTTAACCAATATTTACCAGTATGTACACCAAACACATTGATGTACACAATTTATGTTTTTCTGCATACTTAGCGTATGTTTGTCATTTGTCGCTGCTTTCACAAGCAAATAGTTAATCACAAAAAATTTATATCCATTCTTTATACTAGCATAACTCTATTTGACCAAGAGAATATTTCTTTTGGAGAAGGCAAAATTTCTGTTGCATTTAATAATATTTTTAATATTTGTTAATGTATTAATACTTTTTTTTGTAATGTAAACTACTTATAATTTATAAGTAGATCTTTTTCAATTAATATTGTTGAGAAACTCCGATGGAACCGTTTTTCCCAATTCCGAGACCTTAAAAACATTTTTTTTCATCAAAATTTCACATAATCATTTATTGTCATCGAAAATAAGTAAGAGTGTAAAGTTTGGAATAAATTGATTAAATAAAAAGCATTCAAAATAGGTTTCTAAATTATACACATGTATATATAGAAAGCAAGTTAATAAAAATAATTGAAGAATAAAGTTGATTTTGGCATCACATTCTTAGGTGCTCAAAATTTCTACACAATAAGAGACAATAAACAGAATTACTTCATTTCAAAATACAATTTGGTCTTCTGGTTTCTGTGACCATTTGGAATGTATGAGTCCTCCCTGAAACCGTACATGCTATGTGTCATCCAGTGCTTATTCGTTTGGGCCCGACCACTTTATTACATTCATTTGTACTCATTCTGATCTTCTTTCTGTCAGTACATTTGACTAAAAAGTTCAGAACACATGCAGCTACGATGCAATTTCAGCGAATTTAGTCAATTAATAAATTTTTACATTAGCTTTTTCAATCTGAAGAAGCTGTGACCGAACAAATAATATTATACCCATAATTAATAACAATTAATATTGATAATAATAATGATACTAATAATTCATAGTGAAAAATTTAGTCTTAAAATAACATTGCACAGCGCGGATTTAATATAATGGTGTCTTAACCATTAATATAGTGATATACCAAAACTCAACGTATAAAGTAAAGTAAAATCATTTTTTCAAAGACGAAGAAGCATGAAATATTTATTGAACTGTAACTGATATTTATTTAAATTATAACTAATTAAGTTTAAAAATATAATATTTAATTTGTTATTAAGGTAGACGGGAGAGGGCCCAAGAATTTGTGACGCAGTTTCATTGGGTGTTCCGAATTTAAATTTATTTATTATTTTTTATTTATATTTTGTTATGTCGTGCTCCCCTTCAAACAACATTATTGGCGACTCTGAGCCCCCATCCGTTTTCCTTTAGAGTTCAACGGCAACTCTATCAAATTAAGTTAACTATATCTCAATAGGGAGCAGACGCAACTCTTTTGCCAACATCAACGAATTGTGCAGACATTAGAGCGCCTTCGGGTCCATAACCAGTAACGAGAACATCCCGACTGGTAGCTGAGTTTCTGGAGGGGTAAATGTGAACTTTATTTATGCTTATTGCGAATCCATTTTATTTCCCTACAACGGACAAAGTCACCCAGAGCCACAAGTGACGGTCAGCCCACGTACCCCTGTGCATGCTATGGGCCGCCTGCACCGTCTCTCTAGACCCTCTGTCCGTTTAAACTTGACTCATATCATTATACGAAGTTTATAATGTTATATATGATGTTTGTTTAAAATAAAGAAACAACGGGTTCAACATTGGACAATTTGTGTTCTTCTACATAAATTTTTAATCCTTTTACTTGATACAAAAGTACAAAATATTTGTAGAGTCGAACTTAATATTAATATATTATTTAGTTTGAACGTCAAACAAGACGGTGATTAAAATTTATTATAGTATTTATGCTCAAAGGCCCGATAACTATTGTCAAACATTTGATAATGTTATTTTTATTTGATTTTAATAACTCAGAATCGATTTAGAAATTTTCAATTACATTATTTCTAGTTTACTATGAAATAACAACAGTAATCTTTTCTTTTTCGTTCGATGAAATTACTAAAAGATAAATAAAAGAATTTTTATTCTTTCTAAGTGGTAAAACAAAATGATTCGAAATATCATAATCCATCAAATCAGTTTTTGTATTGGAATTTATTACCTTCAATTTGGTTGGTGATTAATTATTTACTTCTTGATTTGGCAACATAAGATTTAAAGGATTTTTGTGATTCATTTAATGATTGGAGAATAAATCATATTTCGTATTGTTGATTCATTTTTAGAAACAATAAAGCTATGCAAAGTTACATATTTAAAACAAAAAAATATGTCATGTGAAACCAATCAAAATGAATTTCCAAAATATGTTGCAATTGAAAAGCATAATAGCAGAGCAGTATCAATTTCATCTTAATATTGCATCGCTATTTACACCCTACTCACTTTCTTCTAGAAGGGAACCTTATAATGGGTTGTCATACTTCATCAACAAAAATCAGTGAAAGTGACTATTTCGTATTATTAATTATCGGATATCATTAAATATTTAATTCCGCATATAATGAGTTAGTTCGTTATTGCTAACTTATTCAGAATAGTGGTATAAAATGGCACGTTTGATTTGATGATATCTTTTGAAAATTCCTATTTTAAATCCGTCCATCATGAAATACGCCCGTTAGATTATCTAAAGTATTAATAATTTATTCACATTATAATCGATAATTTAGACTATAAAATTACTTCAATAAATATTTATTTAATAATTGGAGTGACAGATTTTTCATTTATTCCAATCATAAATAAATTGCGCTGGAGAGTCAGATTCTTAATAATTTATTCACATTATAATCGATAATTTAGACTAAAGAATATTTAATAATTGGTGTGTCAGATTTTTTTATTCATTTCAATCGTAAATGAATTGTGCTTTCGATCAATCTATTATTAAAACTAGATTTGATCTATTTTATTCGCATATTATTTATATATCAATATATTATTAGTACGAGATTCACCCTATTTTATTTTTAAATTCACATATTATTTTTATTTTTTATATCTTATCCATACAATCGAAATATATAATTTTAAGCGCCTAATTATTTAAATACTTCAAATTTATTATTAATTCTATAAATACGAATAGACTACAAAATAAATGTAATAATTAAGTATTTACTTACTTAAATATTTTAAGATTTATTACAACAATTAACTAGTATTTATATTGCTATTTACACGGGTGCAACTCAATCGCGTGTCAGAGCCCGAGGATCACCTCACCTGATCCCTCGGACTCGGAGACAGATTGTGATGTACCCCCATGTCAGCCTCTACCTTCTTCTCTATTAGGAAATAACTAATGAACAATTAAATAAAAGAGAAGTTTTATTACAATTAATAAATAGTACAGATAGGCATGATAATAAAATATAAAACGTGAATAATAAAAAAAATATGTATTATACCTTAAATGTCCAGGATTTTCTTCGGTGCAATTAAAATTAAAATGTAAAAAAAAAGTTCTGTCGTGTTCTGTCGCTGCTCTACCCTATATACCCAACGGATGTACTATCAGAATACACACAATCCATCCGGTATCCAGCGAAGACGGTCACGCAAGATGTGCGTGATCAACAGGAACACGAGGTAAATTTTTTGTTTATTGTTCATATATTTATTAAATTCACGTAGGACACTCGTGGTTAACTCGTGCCAATATCATCTTGATTCGAATTCCAGATTTCGAATGTCAACGGTAAGTACTATTAATTAAATTAATTAAAATTTTAACTTTTGAATTTTTATTTTAGAAGGGCTCCTCATCCTGTTCGGAGTTCGGCGCGCATTTACAATTGACGGGGGATAGTCGAGTTTGACTATCCCCACACTCAATAACTTTGGCGCGCGTCGGGCAACGAATGGGTGAAGGGGTCATCCTGGGCCGTAACAGTTATATATATTTATACATCAAATATCCTCCTTTGCAAAAATAATTCAATCATATCTGAAACTTACTTTATTGAATGTTGATTTGCTCATTAATTCCAGCATGCTTATGAATATTAATAATATTTATAAAAATATATGTTTGTGAGGAATATTTTAAATTGTTTGAATGTGTGAATGTAGTGATGATGTATGTCGATTTGAGTATGTTGAATTTGGAATGGTGATGCTCCCACCCAGATGGAAATTGGTATTTTTAAATTTAAAGTGATTGACTATTCAAACATAATTAAAATAATGTGATATTAATAAAAATCAAATGAAAATTGTATCAATGTCCTTAACAATGTTAAATACAAAACAAATAAATAATTAATAATAGTAAAAGAATAAAATTAATTAAATATTTAAATTAGAAAAATAAATTTTAAAAAATAATTTGAATTATAACTATTATCAGATTTAAAGCCCGAACAAAAACTTTGTTTGATATAGAAATTATCATGATGACTCATTAAGAGTCGATTTATTTCATTGTCATAAGATGTGTGCCTGTTGTAAGTCGGATTGGAGAATGACTCAGAGTTAGCCTGAAGAGAGGAGGTGAAATAGTGATTTCAAAATCACTTCTTTTGTTTTTGATTAGAGCGAGATTATTGATTGATTTGACGTTTTTACGAAATTACGATTGTGAAACGATTTGAAAGTATTTGAATTTATTTTTTGTAATTGTCGAAACGATTGGAATTATTTCCTTTCCATTGCAAACGAATATTAAAAATGATTTGAATTTTTTACATGATTTATAGGTAAAATAATTTTTTAATCGAATTTTCAGTTCTTTCGATTTCATCTGATATTAACAATAAAAAAACTTTCACTTGAGCCAAATGATGATCTGTCTCAACAATATTATAAATGGGCACAAAAAAATCAAGAAATATCCGAGCATCTAATTTCATGTATCTCTGCTTAAACCATCCACTGCAACCTAAGATCGAACGGAACATTGGGGTATTATATTCTCTGACGACGTGGGGGAGGATGTATAAACTGAAAGTAAACACTCGAAGTATAGTATGAACGACCTTTTAAGAAATACCTTGTATTCAATATTTTTTAACGTTTTAGAAAGTCACTCAGTTACATTAATTCTTGTTTTCAATGACTTTGTATAAACTTTTCTATTATTTATTGAAGTTTTGGTGAAAGCTTGTCATTAGCTATGAGAAATGGGTTTCGAATTCATATTTTATAGTAATTCGTGAATGTGTTCTAAACGTAACTAAAAATATAAAATCGATAAGTTATATTTTATTTATTTATTTTTATAAATAGTATTATTTATTTTAAATAGTTATTTATTTTTATAAATAGTAATTGCTTTTAAATTGCTCAATATTGTAAAATAACAGAGATAATTTATTTGACAATCTAATTAATTAACGAAAAGGAAACTAATTATTTATTTCCGTTTTTTAATTATGATAAGTAAGTTATTTAAATAAGTTAAGCTACTTTGATAAATAAAGGATTATCACTGAAATAGACTTTGAGGAATTCATTACAATGTATATTGTATAAATTATTAGTCGTAATTATGACGAAAAAAATATCACTAATTAAAAAAATGATTTTATTTAATTTTAAACAGTTTTGAATAATCTAAATGTTTCTATACAATTTATAACTTTTGTTCAAATTACAAGTATTAAGAACACCAATTTGACTTTTCATATTTTTATTTAAACAACAATTTTGATTGTCCTTAAGACAATCTTTGTCAAACCTTTCGTACGATTGCATTCTAACTAATTGATTAATGAATTAATTCTTATTATTTTTTTAGCAAATGGAGAAATAAATATTTTATTAAAATATTTGCTCAAAACTTATTGGATAATAATTAAATTGATTATTAATTATTTAAAAAAATATTAATTTGATTTATTTATTAAAAATTGTAAAAATTAATTAACTTATTATTTAAATTATTTGAAATTAAAAATAAATTTAAACATTACATATTTTTAGATAATAAGAATTAAAATATTAATCATCCATCAGGGTTGGAGAGACACATTTCCAAATGAATATACACATTTAAACACAAAACATCAAATATTCAAAATATTCCTTACAACAAGAAATCAAGGGTAGATACAGAATACAAGCGTAGGGGAGGTAATTTTTTGATAAATAAAATTAATAAAATTATAGGAATCCGATTAAAATATTTTATTATAAAGGTACATATAAAACGTTTAGTAAAACATTGATTTTTAATGAATGATAGCAAACTACGTAGTTAATAAACTGTTCGTAGTTAATAAATTTCAAAATAATTGTAATGTAAATAAATTAAAATATTTATAAACATAAATCCACATGAATTAACGTCATTGTAACGACATTTTCTCATGGGAATTATTTCATACAATTCAAGAATTACCCCCTCTGTACTCGGCTCCTTTATTATCTCTTCGTACACAGACCTTGAGTGTAAAATACTATTGTAATTTTATCAAAAAGATAGTAGTCTAAATCTAGATTAATCCAGAATTAGTGCAAACAAAGTTTAAGATTTTTTTTAATTTACGTTTCTTGGAAAATGGATAAATGTTTTTTACTTATGAAAACTAAACCAAAACTCATATATATCGTACATTTTTTAGCAAAATAATATATATCTTAGTTTATCATATCGATCAAACAATAAATTTTCTATGAAAAACTAAAAGATATGGAGACATCATCTTAATAAAAAATTGAAGTAATATTCTTTGACATCTCTTAAATGTAAAAGTATTAATCAGAAATAGCATTGTGGTGCTCGAAAAATTTGAAAAAAAACAAATCAAAAAATCAATCAACAAATAATTGTTTAAATAAACTAATAAAAATAAAATTTTGTATACAAATTTAAATGGAGCAAATAAATGGTGAACTCTTTGTTGAACATCTTTTTGTTTGTGTAAACATAATTCTCACGTTTGAATGCATAATAACTCCGACCACACTGCGCGACAGCGGCGTCAATTGGTCGGATCACATTTTCCATCGCCTCACACAATTCAGCGACGCATGACGGATTCCCACGACCGCACCAACTACACGTCCGTGGCGCGTGTCGACGAGCTGAGCGAATAATCCACTTTCTTTGACGGTGTTGGCGGTCAAGGAGACGGAGATGCGGTACGGGAAGCCGCATCGAGCCGGATAAACAGATGGATCTAATTGAATCCTTGTCAGCATGATTTAAAACCGGTTGATTTGTCCCGCCGAATGACAATTTACCGTACTTTGAAGAGGTGCTGGCACTCACAACTCGATCCGAAGGCACATACTTCAAGCATACAAATATTTACCATAAAATTCATAGATTAACTTTAAATTTAAGTGAGATGTTGTAGTACCCTAATATATAAATAAGCATAGAACAGTATAGCGGAATTGAGAGCTTTTACTTTAGTAAGATTAAATGTTTGGTATGAAATCTTGGTGTATTTTTCATAATGTCTCTAAGCAAAATAATTTCCGTAGAATATGACCTTTATAGCTCATGAGATTTTTGAACTCTTGAGAAAGTTATAATTAAACAGCAATACGTTGGGAACCGATAAAACTTAAGTTTTCTTCACCAAAGCCCTCAATCCTGCTTCAGTGTTCTATTTTTAAATTTGAGATTCTGTGATGGGCAACTACTACCTTTACCTCCCCCTGGATCCACCCTTGCAAGGAATACATTTAAAATAGTGAGTACTTAAGGTTTTGTGCAGGTTTTCCCGCTGATTTTGGAAATCTTTCCTGTTTGATTTGTTTTGGGAGGGCAACGTAGCCGAGCTCACCATTGCAAATCGGACATTTGCGGAGCGCAATTAAAAATTGAAATATTTCGATGTAGAAGTCTGTTCACTGATCGAGGATAAATACGACAGAAATTGCATTTGAATTTTGATCGATATTGAAGATTTATAATTTTGGTTATTTTAATTCATCATTGTTGATATAATCGGCACGAATATAATATGGAAACAATTTGTAAATATTATGCCTTCAATTAAAAATTTTTCATATAATTATTCTTTTGAATTTCTCAACGATTTTTCTCGTTTTTCAAATATAAATTTAATGACCAGAGAAAAAGATTGGGATGATTTGAGTCGAATAGCAAGGAAGCTAGAGAACACATGAGATGATAAATTATTCGCCTTCAGTCGTTTAGGGTCGCGAGAAAATAGAGAAATGAAAACCAGTGCTGATTCAAGCGCCAGATTGAAAGATGAATCTCTATTTGAAACAGTGTCGATCGATATCGGGCGGATTCTTGACCGGTTGAGTGATGTGAATAATAAAATGTAGAATCAGTTGCACCCAGACAACTCTAAAAACAAGAAAGTCAGTCGATACAGTACTCTCTCAATCTCATTAGCTAATGATCACGCAATGCAGAGACACCGTGAAATTCTAATCGATTATTAGCGCGAATATCGGCGTACGCGAGATAACATTATCGTCCTTAGAGAGCACGAAAAGTTATTAAAAACGGTGAGAATCGAAGATATCGGTCGCAAATCGAGATCGTTCGGAAAACCGAAACATGTATTCAAAATATTCGAAGAGATTGAGTTTTATTTCCCTCCCTGTCCCGGAAGCACTGATTTCCCAACTCCGCGACGCCGCCACCACGCTGCACCCGTTCTAACACCAACATTTACAAATTTTCTTATTTGCCACTGAAGTTGCGTGCTAAACCACAATGTTATGACATGTTTGAACAATGAATTGTGAAATGTATAATATATCAATAAATAGTGCTGAAATTTATACTTTATATTTAATTATTTTTAACTGTTAGATTTAATTCACATTGTCATTTGAAAAGTGAATGAACTCGATGAAGTACAAATGTCAGTGTATTTGGGGACTGTTAAGAAGAGATAATATAACCGGAAATTCGACCACGAAGACAGGTTTCCCACAAACAAGGATAACATTCAGGAATTAGAAAATAGCCTCATTTGTCTTTGCAGCCGAGTAGAAATTCAAACAATAAAGTGCGTAAACAAAGCTGTTACGAATTTATACCAAAGGAACTCAATTTTCAAGAAATGAACAATGATCAGTTTAATTACAGATGTTTAGCCAAAGGCTAAATCAGTTTTTCTATATTCCCAATTATCAGTGTCTTGGCATGTTAGAATATATCTTGCATAAGGATATGGTAGTACCATCAAGAGAAAGTGAAGTTTTGAATGATAAACGATAAAAGCGTATGACAAAGACTCGAGAGGTTTACAAGATTGTGACCTTCATGGCGCAAATAAAAAGTCCAGAAAAGGGAATATCTTTAAAAGAGTGAATAAAGAAAAAACTATGCTAAGACACAGCACACTATATTTTTTGCATAAGTGCTTGAAAAGATCAAAATGAATCAAAATGCGGTGTGGTGATAATTTGACAAGGGATTATGACAATGAGCAAAATATTTTCGATAAGTTCTTCATGTATATTCCCACAGTTGTCCTCGAAACAGAGAGATATTAGGTTGAAAACAAAAAAAAACATGGCAATGTTTATTGGGGCTGTAATTAACTATATGTCACATCTAATGACCGTTTGAATAATTATCGATCATCACTAAGTTTGGAGGGCACGCATAAAGCGTCGAAAGAATCTGAATGAGATGTCGATGTTAGACGAAGAAATAAATGTTTTCTTTTTCGACGGTCGAAAGAATATAACATTGGTCAAGAGACGATCAGATATACATGGTACGAAAAAATTAAATCTGTGGAACATTGCATTTTTGTAGGAGGCCGGGAGTTTTACACTTAAACCACAATTGAGCTCGAATGATGAAGTTGTTCTTCTATTGCAGACTGACTCCGCCCTGTAATAGAAATGATGTGGATAACCAGAACAATGATTTATATATGTGCAGAAAGTTCAGCAGGTCAGAGTGGAGAAGCTCTTTGATTGCTTGAATACAGACTTTAACGCAAACTACATTTGATTATTTAAGTCTACATTTAAAAGAACTTTCATTTAGAACTTGGGGCGGAAACTCATTGGATCAAGTCAGCTTTCAAATCTGTGGAATGGTCTTATTAGTAAGTGGTTTTACAACTGTGAATTGGTGTCCATTTACGTAACTGAGTTTCTCATATCAGAAACCTTATTCTACTGAATGACTCATTTGTAGATTTAGGACTAAAGATCAATATCAATAAGACCAAAGTTATGAACCTAAACGGAGATACCAAAGTTCTCACCGCCGGACACCAGCTTGAGACTGGTATTGAGTGGGTAACCAAATTCGTCTATTTGGTATCTCTACACAATCTCCTCAAATGGCACCGCTGAAGATGAGATAAGAGAAAGAATCCAAAAGGGTACCAGGAAGATCAGGGACCTCAAACCGGTCCTGAGGAGCTCCAAACTCTCTTTACGGAACA
>MQRK01107495.1:0-12076 GCA_001938485.1 Girardia tigrina
ATTTTTAGATAATAAGAATTAAAATATTAATCATCCATCTGGGTAGGAGAGACACATTTCCAAATCAACATACACATTCAAACACAAAACATCAAACATTCAAATATTCCTCACAAGTACAACTACAAACATAAATCTGATGGCTTCTTGTGAAAATTGGTTTATGGATAGGACATTCTCTGTCGCCCCTCGATTATTTTACCAAGTTTATACTATACATGCTTTAAAATCAAACAAAGTATTTCCTCTTGTTTTTGCATTGATGACCAATAAAAATCAATTAAATTACACTCGCAAGTTTGAAGAGCTTTTAAGACAACAACCAAATTTAAATCCACAAACTATTATGATGGATTTTGAAAAAGGAGCAATGAACGCTGTTTCCACTGTATTTTGTAATGCTAATGTTAAAGACTGTTTTAATCATCTGAACCAATCAATTTGGAAAAAAATAAAAGAAACATCAAATCTTCCGCATCTCTATTTAAACAATGATGAAATTAGAACCCTTCTAAAATCACTGATGGCCTTAGCGTTTGTTCCTGTTGATGATGTTATCACTGCCTTTTTGACTTTACTTGATCTTTCTAATGATTATCCGAACTCGATGATGTATTTGCATATTTTGAGGATACATATATTGGCCGTGCATGTGGAGAACGAAGATTACGTCATCGATATTCAATTCAGTGTTGGAATGTATATGACCGCGTCATTTCTCATCTACCACGCACAAACAATGTTATAGAAACGCATTTTGAAATGCAATGTTGCAATCACCAAACTGTTTATAGTTTGATAAATCAATTTCGTACTGAACAAGATTTTGTTGAACTAATTTGTCAGCGCATTAGAGCAGGTGAAGAATTCCCACAATTCTCATCGCAAATTTATGCAAAGTAAGTGAGAGGATTGAACGTGTCGTTGAGCAATACAATAATTTACCAATATTGGATTATCTTAGAGGCGTTGCTCATAATTTAAACTTTTGGGATTAAAGTATATATTTACTATTCCATTATTTTAATATATCAGTTTAATGTTTTTGTATCTTTATTCTATTCACACATCACATTTTTTTGGTTATTTGAATTTTTTAAATTAGGAATTTACTAATTTTTCGTATGCTGTTTGTTTATTTTTTATATTAAAAAGAATAATTAAATGTCATGTCCATCATGTCATTTATGTTTTAAAATAAAAACCTTTGTATGATTCATTGTTTTATTATTATATAATTAAAAAATTTTATTCATATTTTAGATGACATTGTTCACTTTTTGACAATTTTGTTGTAAATTTTCCGCGATAAAGTCGCCCGCAGTAAAGTCGGCGTACCGATAAAAATTGTTAAATGCGACAACTCTTCTATCTTTGGATGCGCCGAGCAGTTATCAATGATGAGTGTCACTTTCTGGTTATTTGTTTTCATTTTTAAATTGAGCTTTTGCACAAATTCTTGAAATAATGATGATGTCATCACCGCCTTTCCATTGTTACGCCTCACTACAGTAATATTTATAGTTCGAAAACAGCGAAACAACCTCGATTTGCTAATAACCCAAAATGGAAGCTTTTTTAGTTCAAGGTAGGATCAGAAGTGCCTGATGATGACGGATATTCCGTCGAAATATATTGCAATAAAATATGTCATTTTTTAATTTATTATTAATGCTATTATTTTTTTAAATGTATCAGTAAAATAAATTATTTATTAAATTAACCAAAAATATTTAAAAAATGTATTATTGGATATCATTAGAGACCAAAACTATATTTTCATTACAAATGGCTCTCCTACAGGAATAACATGAGTATTTCGTCATCAACTGCTTTTGATAGGGACAAAGTGAGCAAATCAGACATTTATTTGACAATACTTGAGAAGTACTTGGAGCGACTTTTGTAATTTTTAAAATGTCTTTAAGATTTGCTATTATATCCATACTCAAAGACACGATATTGAATCAACCACGTTAATTCGGCTCAATAAGAACATCTGTCAAACGATGCACAAATTACGTACGTTCCAATGACTTATGTTGTTGTTTACCATATTAGACATATGATAATTAGATAATGTTAGGTGCTGCTGTATGTGTACTTGAGCTCTGTGTTTTTACTCGTCTGTTTGAATTATTTTTTTACATAAATAAAATATTTATCTGGATGTATAATGCAATTTTAATTAATTGAAGAAAATAAAGTTTTGCGAAATTGCCAACGTTCAGATGTGTCATCATCACAGTATTTTATAAAATTCTTACTTCAGCTGAACCTGAAAAGGTTTAGTTTCTCATCAGAAGAAACCGATTCTTCATCTCTTTTATTGGGGGCTTTACTGCAGATTATCTTCGATTCATATTCAAAAGGGTGTTGAAAAGTTCGTCGTTGATGTCCCTGTCGTTTTGATTTAAAAATCACAAAATTGTGTCTTGATCAGAATTTAATCCACCTGACATCAAAAATATTTTGTAAAGAAATCGAAAAGAATAAAAATAATGCAATTTCTAGCAATAAATAATAATTATATAATATATTTGTTTCAAAACTAATATTAATTAATATAGTACATTATAAATAATTTTCAAAACAAGAAACTAATATAGCGTAATAATAAATCATTACATACCTTGATCTAGGGTTAATTGTACAATTAATTTTGTATTCAGCTGTATATAATTATATAAGTTGCCTTTGATAGAGAATATTTTATCTGAATTCATTTTGATAAAGTAGAAATCTATTTACTAAAACATTGGAAAACAATATTGAACACGATTTTTCAAATTTTATTGTAATTAATTGCTCTGGATTACTCACCGTCTTCAGACTAAATGAACCTTCGTTTTTGAAGTGTATATATTAAAAGATGATAGTGTAACAAATTATGTCAATAATATTCTATTTGAAAATGTTTAACAGAGAAGTTGAGTGTGAAGCTTGATTATTAATTTTTGGATCTTACTACTAAGGCCTCACATGTTACTCTCACATTATAATAATTAATCACAATTTTAAAAAATGGGGTTCAATATTTTTCATGTCTTTTTAGTATAAATTTTTGAAAAAAACCCTGTATATATTTTACTTGAAGCGTTAAAATTCATTATAACGCCACTATTACTATTTTGTCGAAGTTCCTTCATTATTAACATAATTTAAAATAACAATTATTAAAAATATTTTTATAAATAAAAATACCAAAATTATGAAATATTTTTTTGAGTAAAACGAAATGTTATACACTTTTTTACATATTGTCTAGAAAAACTGTATGATAGTTACTAGTGGACTATCTAAATTTTAAAAAAAAGTACAAATTTTATTTCAGCTTGAAATTTTTTATTTATAATTAAACCTGAATTACATTAAGGCGAAACTGCATTCAATTTATTTATAAAACGAAGTCTAAAGAGAATATTTAAAACTAATTAACACACATAATTTGAACAAAGCACTGATAAAAGATAAAAATTTAACTACTTCATTTAGCAATAAAGATTACATATTTCTTTATCATTAAACGAAATGTTGGAAAAAAGTCTTTGTATCACAATTATAATCAAGTTTTTGATAGAAATTTACCAAAATTAAAATTTTTTTGTCGTTCAAAATAATTTAAATTATTTTCACAGTTCAAATATCACTTACAATATTGATAATAATTAATTATCAATCCATTTCAAATGTTTATTTATCGTATTTATAATCGATTATTAAATGTCACCTGGTATACAAATAGTTAACCAAAAAAAAAATAAATCGAATTATTCAATTTTTAATATAAATATATATATTAGTTAATCAATAAATTATAAAAATCGCAACTATTTCATTTGAAGTAAGATTGTATATAAGACGACGAGTCAAATTAGCCGCTCAAAAATCAACAGTGAAACAATGATGAATTATGTCTAACGTGGTGAAACTTGCAATAAATCGTTGTAAATTAACATGCATTTACACACATACATACATAAAAGGTCCATTCAATGTAACAAATTTCCATTATTTTCAATGAGTCAGTCGAATTTTCGTGCAGCACAAATTATTCATTGGATTTGACATCTCTTATCCACTCATTGGTCTATACCAAAACCAAAATCAACCAATCAAATTGCGATTCAACATAAAATGTGATTTTATTATAAACAAAAATTTCTGCATGCATAATTCAGCAAATTACATAGAAAAAATTGTTTTTGTTATTTGAATTTTTTATTTCACTAATTGTGATGATGTCTTTGTTCAAATTTGAATTTAAATTTTATTATTTTTTGTAATAATTGCGATAATGTCTTTGTTCTTGATTTTAATTCAAATTTGAATTTAAATTTAATTATTAATTTTGTATTAATTATGATAATGTCTTTGTTCTTGATTTTTAATCAAATTTCAATTTTATTATGTTTTTTTTGTTTGTTTTTTAGAATGTTTTGGCAGCTAATAATGATTATATTATTATTTTTATCCTATTTCCAAGTAAATCTTTGTATTGACATCCGGTTATCCATCGAAGAAAACCAAAAACCAACGGGACCGATCGGAAATTTAGTGACGATGATTAAAAATCAAACTAAAAATTGGGAAAAACTCGATTTCAGATCACTTTCAATTGAAGGAGAAAAATCGAACAGTTATGGTCAGCGAAATTACATCAATTTTGATAAGAACAATGGTGATATTTGGATCCAATCTGCGATTGATCGCGAAGAGGTTTGTCAACAATTCCAAGGATGCGATAATCGAGCTTTCTTGACATATTTAATCATTGTCGATAGAGAAGTGTTCAATTTATTCATTGAAATCATCGATTTAAACGACAATTATCCGACTTTTCAACCAGATGAAAGTACAATTAAAATCCCGGAAGGAATCGGTCGGTTTACGGAATATTCTCTACCTATCGCGAAAGACAAAGACAGCTCAAAATTCGGAATTAATAAATACGAATTCAAACCGATCGGTTTGGTGATTTACGAGAAATATTTTGAATTGAAAATGAAAAATAACAATCCGTATTTACGAGTGATTGGCGAATTGGATCGGGAATTTATTAAAGATTTCGAGTTCCATTTGTACGCGACAGATAAGGGTGGAAACTCGGGCAAATGTAAAATCACCGTGGAAATAACCGACATTAACGATAACACACCGGAATGGGTCGGATTGCCGTATCGGAAGGAAATATCCGAGTGTACGTCTGAGGTTAAAGTTCTCCAGTTAAACGCCCAAGATAAAGACGATCCGCAAACGTTAGGGGGTCAAATTCGATTTAGAATTAGTGAAAATTCACCGAACGCTGAAAATGTCATGAGAGCGTTTTATATCACAGAAAGTACACTCTATTTGAATAATGGTGCGTTGAAATCATTAGGGCAGAATAAAGTCTCGATTGTCGTTGTGGCAACGGACGGGCAGAGAAGTAACGAGACGACAATCGAGTTGGATATCAAAGACTGCAATGATCATCGCCCGATTATTAAATTACAGAATCCGAATTTAAATGTCAATGAAAACGTGAAGAACAAGTCTCAGGTGGCACGTATTGTCGTTGTCGATAGTGATCAAGGAATCAATAGCGAGTTCAATTGCCAGTTGAATGATACGAGTTACGTGACGTTGGACGTTTTATATCAAGACGCACGACCGACTGATGGGAAAGAGAATAAGAAGATATTCGAAATCAATACTGTACCTGACGTTAGTTTCGATCGGGAGAAATTTTCTCGGTATTCCTTGGAAATGATTTGTGTAGATTCCGGTACGCCGACTCAAAGCAGCAGTGAAACAATTAATATTTTCATCGGTGATGAAAATGATAATCCACCGAAATTTGAAAGTCGACTGAAAACGTTTTCGTTGTCAGAAGATTCGAAAATCGGTAGCGAAGTCGGAAATATTGTTGCGACCGATATCGATTTGAGTCCGAATAATATAATCACGTATTTGATAGTCGGTGATCAGCAAATTAACGAAACATTTTTTATTAGCAATACCGGTCAAATAACGTTGAGTAAAAGTATTGATCGAGAAGAAAGAGAACGGTACGAATTTGTGGTAACTGCGAGAGATAACGGCAAGTTGACACTAAGTGATTCTTGTACGATTGTAGTTGTTGTACTTGATGTCAATGATAATGCTCCGGAAATCGAGAAGGATCATTATTTTAAAGTTGTTGAAAGTAATGGATTGGAGCAGAAATATGTCAATGTTGGCAAACTGAACGCCACTGATCGAGATTCTGGACTAAATGGAACATTTAAATTTCGACTATCAAGTTCAAAGAAAACAGACATTCAAATTACCAGCGATGGAAGATTGTTTATTCATGGAGTAATCGATAGAGAAAAAAATGAAAAAATTATGGAACAGGTGACAGTGATTGATAATGGAAGTCCACCCCGATCCGCAACGACAACAGTTCATATTGATATTTTGGATTTAAATGACAACAAACCGAAATTTCAAATGCCATCAACAAGTTATAACAATCATGTTAATGTCAGTTTCGACACTTCAGTTGGACAAACCATTACAGAGGTGAAAGCAGTTGATCCGGACCAAGGTGTGAATGGAACTGTTAATTACACATTAATTGAACGAGATCCAGTTAAAAATATTTTCGTAATTCATCCTGATGGTCAAATTGTGCTAAATAAAAAGCTCGAGGATAAAATGAAAAGTCCTCATATTTTAACTGTTCAAGCAAGTGATAATGGTAGTCCACCTCAGAGAGAAACTGTCAGTCTTTATATTAATTATAAAAGAAAAAAAGATACAGTAGATTCATTGACAGATAATACACGAGATGGATCACTTCATATGGATCAAAAGGATCTCTCAAATAGAAAGCCTAAATTTGTTATTTCTCCAAACATTATATTATTCGGATTTTTGATAGTATCAATAATGTTAATTTTAATTATCATTGGAACCATTGGGATCTATATTTATTGCCGGGGTCAAGGAATTACCAGAATGGGTAATATTTATTTTTTCAATTGATACTAATCTTATTTTATTATTAACACGTTGTGGGGAACAAACAGTCATAAAATTTCAGTTTGAAACATTACTTTTTATAAGAAATGTTAGTTAGGTATTTTATATTATTGGTTTAAGACAGGTTTGATTATATGAATCTTTCAAATGAAAATACTGTATCTAGATGACATTCGATTAAAAATAGACTACTAATTATAGTGCTGTCGTACAACGTTGGTGCCACCATCGACGTAATTTCTTTCTATAAATCATTTATTATTAAATATAATTACAACTTTATTTAAAATTTTAGTATTTAAAGATTATTTTACTTTATTTTTTACAGTGCTATATGACTAATATTCATGTACCATATTTAACCTTTCATTACTATAATACATTAAAACAAAATTCAGTGTTCAATTAAGTATCCAAACCCTCATATATGAGAACACAAAAAAACTAATCTAATCTATAAAAATATTACGAATTTTTAATTTGGTATTTTCAATTTAATATTTAAATTATCGCCCTGTAAAAATGATGTTTATAAAATTGACAATTGATTTTATTTCATATAAATTATTAATTTATAATAATTTTTGTTATTGACAATTGCGATATAAATTATAACATAGATTAATTAAACATTAAAGAATTATTAATAAAAACTTTTCAATTTACTAAAGTAATATCATGAATGATGAGTATTTTCCTGGAAACCATAATTAATCCAAATTATAAATGTCATAAACCAACCAGAAATAATTGCTAAATATTAAAGGAAAAATATTTAATTTGTTAAATTTGGTTATAAACTATTTTTATTGTTATTTTTTAAATATTCAATTATATTAAATAACCAGAGTTTTACTATAAAACAAATTAATTAATATAAAGTTAAATTAATGATAAAAATGGAGTGACATAATTATATAAATGTATATCTTGTTGCATGACTATTTTGATTCCTATATTTATTGACAATGTTTATTAATATAAAATACATTAAACTTTATTAAGTGTCGAAATGATTTTAAAATAAAAAATTTATAAACAATGCCAATTATAATTTAACACTTCATTCAAACAAATTATCAAATTTCAAAACCTAACAAATTACAAATATAAGAATTTTATTCATCAATTAATAAGTAGGATAAATTTTTAAGTTTAAGTTTTTATGATTCTGAAAAAATATAAAAAACAAGTTTACCAGTAATGGAACATTCACCGATATTGACTGATATTCGCTCTTTCATTTCTACCATTCTTGAACTATATTCAATCTCATTATATAAAATTATTTCTATAATTATATTAATTATATTATAAATTTATATTTATTTATTTATTATATTATTTATTTATTTATTTATATTTATTAAAAATTTCATATATAGCATTTTTACAATGAAATTGAACTTTCGCAAAATGGAATTGAACTTTTGCTAAAAGTTAAAAGTTTTTTTGGATTGAATAAATAAAAAATCGAAAGACTCTGTTTGATGGGTTGGTACGGGACACTTAATCCAGGGACAGTTAATCTAGGTACATCTAATCCCGGACACTTAATCCCGAGGTCACTTAATACCAAAGTTCAATTTCATTTTGCAAAAGTTTAATTCCATTTTGCGAAAGTTCAATTTCATTGTAAAAATGTTATATAATTATATTAATAACACATAAGCCCTAAGAGAGCTCCAATCCGATTTTTAATATTCTTAAAGAGACTCACACAAATTAATTTTCCTTTTTTTATAAAATTTCATATTTTCACAAGTCACAGTACTTACATAGAGACAATATCATTATAATATATAAACACAACAATGAAAAAAATTATTTCGAAATTTTAGTGATAAAACAAATCAAAAAGAAATCTATATCATAAAAATATATTTACTAAGAAAAGATAAGCACAATATTTGTCAAATTTTTAAAGCTTGAATATTTTAATTCAGATACGTGTTTCCGAAATTCAGTCATAGAAGAATATTACCAAAAAATATGAAGCGTTCTTCAATTGAAAATTTCAATTCATTTCATTTAGCATAACGAATAATCAAAATTGTTAGTTTCTTATGAGATTAATGTGGGGTTGCATCAGCAATAATAGAAAATACTTGGTGTTATTAATTTCATCAATAATTTTTCTTTTAACAAATGAGAAACATGTTGATAAACTCGTTTTAAATTTTTGTTGAAAGATCATGAACTTGCAATCTATTTTTTCTTCTTGTGTTGTTCGAACTTTTAAAACGTGTTCTGATAATATCGTAACATATTTACTTAGAAGTTCAACTAAGTCAAGAAAATTTCCATTATTTAGATTTCCAATTCGCTCATTAAATCCAAAAAGCTAACCCTCTTTCGGAAAGAAAAAATATTATACCAAGAAAACGTTTCAAAAGATTTTTCCAATATGTGGTTTCATTATCAATTGCATTTATCAGCAAGCTGTCTAATCCATGATCAACCAAAGTAGCTTTTTTGTGCTTTTTAAAAAGAAATATACATTTCCTTATGCAAAATATAGTTTTCATCAGATGGTATGAGGTCTTTCAATTTCTTCCATCTAGATTTTATGTTGTATCCTAATTTTTCTGTTAAATATGAAAAAGCTTTATGTTATTAAAGATTTGGACACTCCAGCATAGTCTCGATCACATGAATCACCATTTGTAAGTTTCCTAGAAAGTATCCGATATGAAAATCTACGGTTGGTTGCATCTTTTGGAATATATTTTGGATTTTAAAACGAGTTATTTGCAAAAATGATTTGATTTGAGAGTGGTTATTTTTATCAAGCATTCCAAAATCCGACAATAATAATGTGCCAATATTTAATAGATTTACTTCATTTCCAACATCCGTCTGCATGTTGATCGATTGACTATTTTCATCTTGTAGTTCCAGTGCACTAACTACATTGTGGTTACACTCTCAGTGCTCTCAACTGTAATTTCATCCAGCTCCTTTTTTTTCACTAACTGTATCCCTTACTGCACTTTAAACCGTAAATGTTTCTTTTAAATGTATTATAATATACATGTATAATATAATAATATATAATATTTAATAATATAGAGAATACATATATGACATATATATAGAAGTTCAGGAAGAATTCAAAAAAATAAAATAAACGAGAAGAGAAGTTATTTCAATGGACTTTTATGAACACATACTTCAGATGAATCTTTCTATTCTCTGCGTCTTCAATGTACGTATAGTAATATTGGTTGTGTTGCAGAAGTAGAAATAGCCAAAATTAATACAGTTCTTAAAAGAAAAACAAAAAAAAACAATGGAACGGCGTCAAGAAATAAGATTGGCAGTTTTTCAAAACATCTCAGATGGTGTTTTAGGTCAATTTTCTTCACAGGATACAATGAGAAAACTGATAAGCCTAACGCTTGCCAATAAAGTTATACAAAATCCAGGAACTTGACAGGAATTAGTTATGCCTACAAATTATATAAATTATGAAATAAATCTGGGACATTTCGAGTGATTCCTTCTTGGAGATTCTGAAACTGGTGATGAACAAAGAATCTTAATATTTGGACGAGAGTACCATAAAAATGGAGTATTCAAATGCAAGAAACTTTTTATAGATGGTACATTTCTGCTCACTAAACTTTGTTTAATCAAATCTTTGTAAAACTAGCTCGTTGTGGTGAAGATCATATATTTGTTTACTTCCAAACAAATTACAATCAACGTATTTAAAGCTTTTACAGATAATTAAAACTTTCGCCACAATTTAATCCAGATATAATAAATGTAGATTTTAAAATCGGTGTTCATCAAGCTTTGCGTATCGAATTCCCTGATGTTAACATATGAGCTTGTTTCTTCCATCTCATTCAAAATCTCCGTAAACATCTGTCCGAAGTCAAGTTTCTGAACCTTTATAATATTAATGCAAATTTTTATTATTTCTGTTTTTCAAAAGTAGATATTGATATCGAGTTATCTAGTGCTGAGCTGTCCTGTACCCATAATTTCAAACCAATCTAGACATAAGTCAATAAATAAGATATTTTTTCTTCACTCTTATTTACACAAAAGTATAATTTCTTTTTTAAAACGAATTGTTAAAAATTGTAACTTGCGTAATAACTGTATGATGCAAAATGTTTAGATCACCTATGTTATATTTTATCTTGACAGATTTTGTAGCTGATCTTATACGGTTATAATTTTTAAGATGTTCAACTTACTACTTTTGATAATCACTATCAATTTCACTACTAGTTTACATTACATCATACATTTCGGTGTCATAGTTGGTAAATATACTATATATTGCTACATATACTATATAAACACATTGCTGCAATATTGCTTCTCTAAGTCTTGATTTGACGTATCTAGCAGTCTACATCTTTTAGACGGATTAATAGTTGACAGATTTGCATGTTTTAGTTGTATATCCGATGTTTACTGCTATTCAGTCTGCTTTCAAAAATCTGTCATTTGTCTTTCAGACAGAACTAAATTCAACCATCTTTAGTAACCAAAGATTTTTAAGCTTTTTCACTTTTACTATATTTTCATAAGCACCAGGACGGAAAATTTGATAATTTCTTGCTCTTCTGATTCCATAGAAAGAATTTATATCTTCTTTCAATATTATATCTTCTTTTTCAAACTGGAACATTATCATTCTACATATTTATATTCATAAATATTTATCATTTTTCAAATTTAACAGTAGTCTGTTTGACAAAAAGTTATTTTGACCTACATGATTTCCGAGACCTTTGTATGTACCGATGCTATTTCAAACATGTTGGGGTTCCTTTTGGTGAACTTTAAATTTTTGATCTTTTTAAAAATCATATTTATATTTTAAATAAATTAAAAATAATGTTCGATTAATTAAAATGAAATAATTCTTTAAAATAAAAATCTTTTTAAATTCTTTAAAAAAAGAACAGGCTAATTCTTTAAATTTCTGAAAATAATTTATTGTTATAAATAATCTCTAAAATAGGAAAATATTTAAAATCAAAAGTTTTTAAACAGTTATAAGTAAAAAATATATTAATTAATTTTAAAAAGTTAATTTCATAAA
>MQRK01107569.1:0-11870 GCA_001938485.1 Girardia tigrina
TTTTGCAATTATTAAAACAAATTTAATGTTTAAATTAATGTTAATTAATTAATTAATTTATTTAATGTTAAATTTTATATGGCAAAAATAAAAAATCAATCGACGCAAAAGCGAATAGATGCATAGCGGGGCTTTGGTGTATATATAATATCGAGTTTGCTATTACAGGGTAGTCAAAATAAAAGTTTCGAAAAAAACGTTTATTTATTATAAAACTGAAATAGTTAAAATTAAGATTAATGCATCCTTATCACTTTAAACAATCATACTTTTTATGCACTTTTCAAAAGTTTTATCATCAGAAGACACTTCATAACGTACCTAATCTTGGTAACCATGACGAACATTTGTATGCATTTTTGGAAATTAACTAAATCTGCTCCACAATTGCATTGTTAAGAGTTTAAATGGTTTTAAATAGATTCTTTTAAATATTATTCAAAGGAAGATATCAAACAGGTTTAAATCCAGTAAATAAGGGGTCAACTCTATTATTTCCCCAGTTAACTTTACCGCAACTGTATATTTTACTGCCCAAAATTATCCTCAATCAAAAAAATTTGTGCAGTACGATGGAGAAGGGTACCAAAGGCATAAAATTCATCCACCACAATTCATAATTCCACAAATCATGCACCATTCTCAAATATCACACTTCAGAATCTTTAACCTAACATTCCCGTATAACTTTATCCGGATACGCTTGCTTCCAAGAAATATGACCAAAGTATTCTCTTTTTTTTCAAATCTTTGTCCATACTGGTAATCATGGAGTATTCATGACTTGAACAACAGTATAGTCAGTTCAATGTGTTCCCATAAGCAATAATTGTATTAATTAACGTATCATCTTACGTAAAAATGACATTTATCGCTAAATAAAGTCTTGTTTAACGATGTTGCATTGCTCTTGAGCTTGTCAAACATTAAATTAGAGAATTCAAATCTCTGTTCAAAGTCTCCTTCTATCAATCAGTGGATCATCTGAATCCTTTAGGGATTTAATCTTAATAAATCATGCATGATCCTTTGCAATGGGGTTCGCGTTATCCATATCTCGTTATCCATATCCATATTCAACACTGGGAAGTTGTTCGTTTCTTATCAATGATTACTTTAATTAGGCGTATATTCTCTTCCACTAGCACCTAAATTCTGTTTTAATTTCGACAGATCAAAAGTTCTTCATGTCGCTTTCAATTCTTCGTCTGTTTTATTTACAACCATTCATTCTAAATTTGGTTCGATATTTTCTTTCCATTTGTCAAGTCAATTTTCAACTACTACTAGATTTTTTTCTCGAAGAATATACATCGTTTTTTTTGTAAATTTGAGCATAAAACAAAAATTTTGTAAAAGATTCTGAAAATCAAAAATCATCAAATAGTAAAACCGCATAATTTTCTTATTAAAAACATTTTAAAATGTGTTGGAAAAATATTTTAGAAAATGGAGCATTTTCGAATTGAAACTTTATAACACAATATTATATTATATTATATTATAAAATGGTTTGATTTTATATTTAATTGAAAACAAATTTGAACTTTAAAATCGCTATTTTTAATCTCAAACAAACAAAAGTTTAATTCTGTCACTTTAAAAAGAAAAGATTTTAGAAAAAAATTACATCTTACAGCAATAAATAATTAATACAGTATAATAGGTAAAAGATGATGATGAGAATAATAATTTCTCATGTACATCATACATATGTCCGGTGACTTAAGAACCAATACAAATTGTTTTCAGACTGAAATAAATTTTTATTATTTAGAGATTTCAAGTTTTGATTGTTAAATTATTATTAAACTGGGTTGAAATTATTTAGAAATATTTATTTTATACAAATTGTACAATTGGTTCATATTTCATACTTATTTCTTTAAAAATGATTAAAAAAATCAGGTATCCGGTGACTTTTGGGTTAGGGTAGTATAATGATTTAAATATAATATTTTATAGTAATATCACTGCAATATATCAACTAAAGTTAATATATTATGGTGTGATCGCTTTTCGTTTGTGAATGCTCGGCCATATGCAGTTTTTGAGTGCTTTGTATTTTGTGTGACAGGTCTGTGTTTGGTTTATGGCTTTCATTTGTGGTGATATTGGTGGGAATTGTGTGTTATGGGCAATTGTACGAACCTTTGTTGGGGTTGAACAGGGTTATCAGTGCGAATTGGAGTGTACACGTCAATGCGTCAGATTTTTTTTGAAATAATTCAATCTTAAAAGAATTATATTTACAGGTGGGAAACAAAAGTAAATCGAAAAAGAAATCCACCAACTTATTGTCAATTAAGAATGAATTTCTCTGATTTATCTGATATCTTTCATTAGCAATTTTAATTTACTCATTTCGTTGTTCAACGAATTATTTATACTGATTTGCTCAGGTAATTCTTTTGTTCTCGAATTCGAGCATTTTGTTTGATCTTTCAAATCTTTATTTTCTTTCTCAATTCGCTTCAATCTGTCGTTTTTTTTTATTATTAGTCTTGTTCATTTAATCATTTAATAACATTTTATTTAAAATTTGTTTAGTTAATGTCAATTCAATTTCTTTTATTTTCTCCTTCAATTCTTTATTTATTATTTATATAAAGTTAATTAAATTATAAAGTTAATTTTAAAATAAACGATCAATGATCGCTTAGCGATAAAAAAATTGATAAATTTAATAAAAAAATTATAATTCCAATTGGAGTTTGGTAGTCGCTGGCGATGGATACTTTGTAATTATAATCGGGACAGTTTTTTTTTTATTATTTTGACGAGGTTATATTTTTTTGGTGTATTATCTGTAATTTATCAATTGTTTGTGTTTATTTTTTTATTTTTTATTATACAATTAAATCCCACCTTCAATTTTGTTCTATTATTATTTAATTATAGTGACAAATAACCACTATAATCACCAATATTTCGGTTAAAAAGTTATTTTCTAAAAAAAATATTATCAATTCTAGTTTCGAGCTACTTGTTTACAAAAAATAATTTCAAATAAAATTATTAGTATTACGTTACCACTATAAAATCAAATTAATAAAACATGTGGGTACTGTACATGACACAAATTTTTGCCCTTATTCATATTTTATTATGGATAAAAAAGTTAAAAAAATATATGAAAATAACAGGTCATTCAAATAATAGTAAAAAATAAAGTTTAAATGATTATAATTGTACCAATTTCACAACTTTAAAACATGATTTCTTTCATTTATTATGATAACATTTTTTATTTATTAACATTAACTTTTTAAAATTAACATTTTCATAATAAACCAAAAGACTACATCACAAAAGAAAACTTCATCCAAAGTTATTAGAAATCTCTAAGGTTAACGGAAACAATATCATACAGTTCAAAAATGTTATTTCCAGAAAATCTTTTATGAAATGATAGACTACTCAAATTGTGAACTAATAAAAAACCCTGACGACATTGATTATCTCCTCAATAAAATTATGAAACTTATTGTAGAAAAGTAATTTTAATAAGCGTTATTTATAAAATGAAAGAATTTTGAAATTCCATAAACATATGTTAACACTATTTTTATGAACGACATTAGTCGTATAAATGTCTCCTGTTTCTTCCGACATTTAAATAATGAAAAAAATACGCTTGGATTAAAATAATGTATTTCAATGACAATTTTTGAATTTTTAAATAATATTTCTGTTTATTTAAACAACTGAATTTATTTGAAGATATTTTTATTATTTCTATTTTTAACCGTTTATTATAAATGTAGATATGGATATAGATATAGATATCTAATAACATCAATAATTATTTAAATTTTGAGAATTAAAATATCTTATAAATTATACTTATAATCTTACAACTATTATTGCCTACTTTAAATCATAAAACTTTCGCCAGGGGCCGGAAAATTTTTCAGAATTTAAAAATAAAAACTTGAAAATAAGTCATAATAGACACAATATAAATTAAATAAATCAACGACTGGAGCGATTAGGACGCGTATTTGTGTTCGTGGCAACAAATGTTTTTATGTAGCTTAATTTACTTGTAATTTAATTCATAACTCTTCATAACCATGTCTTGATAAGTACATTACTAGGTGTTACTAACCCTTCTGGGTACAAATACATTTGATGCATAAAGAGTCCATTGTAGGACTTATAAATGTAAGAAATTTTCCTCTCAGTCGGCGTCTTGAGTTTGGTTATAATAAAACATATTACTCTACTTCCTTAATAATTATTGTTTTCTACTGAAAGTTACTTAAATAATTATTCTTAATATTACGCTATAAGTATGTAAAATAAGGTCAAATCTTTCATTAACATTACATGAAACTGAACTTCTAAGTATATAGTAATCTAAGTTAATATATTAAAATTCAATGTGATCGAAAACATAGTGCTGAAACAAATAAATATAAAGCTTTTGAGATAAGATCGAACAAAAAATTATTTCATTGTTAAAAATTTAATCATTTTTTAAACAATTATTGTATCAAATTGTATTAGATTCTGTAATTATGTTGGGTATTGAAATTAAATTTAGTTTTTTTTATTTGTATTTATTTTTTAACCTGACTCTCAAATGACCAAAAGGTTTCGTCCAACAATAATACACGAAGAATGAACAAATATCATTTTATAATAATTTATTTTACTAGCAACAATTGAAGTTCAAATATTAGTTCAACTCTTTTCAACACGTCAAAATTAAAAGAGCAAACTTCGATCACACAGTCACAACAATACTTTAGTTCGAGTGATGCTAGAATTATGTATTTTTCAACTTAACTTCTCCTATATAGGATAACTTTCTTATTATTTCTTTTATTTTAAAAAAAATGTTATTAAAAATTAATAAATAAACCAAGATTACCGCACAACATAGAATTCAGATTTAGTAAAAAAAATTGTTTGTGAATTGAAACTCATTCTGTCTCTGCTTATATAGTATATTTTACTTGTTTATTACATTGAAACAGTAAAACAAGTTTTAAAATAAAGTATTTAAATATTCTTGTAAATATTATTTTAATAAAAACATTTTCGATTTATTTCCAAAAAATTAATTTAACCATTTTTTAAAAAAAATATATTTTTCAAATTAAGTTTAAATATAATTTTATAATGATTTAAAACCTCAACAATTATGGATTGATTTTTTTTATGAAAAATTCTTTAACAGTTTATTTTTGTAAATTTAACATGAAACCGTATTTTTTCATTTTTTTCAAATAACAATATGAGAATATTAAGGGAAATTGTGATTAGGAAAAAATCTTCCACACCTTAAATTTTTTTCTTAGAGGCTTTTAGGAATTTTTATAAGCTATGAAGAACGCTGGGGGCGTCTAGACACATTAAATGTCATTAAATAAATCACTTTTGTTGAAAAATGATTTCTAAAGAAAGTTGGGTTTAATAAACGCAGGTATTTAAGCGCCCAGAAATATCAAAAATAGGCCCTATAAAATTAGATCTCAAAGTTCTAAAAATACGAATTCGGGCCCGTCAGTAGCATGAAAGAATCATCTAAAACATTTGTTTCAACTGGAATTATAACAAAACTGGTACTAATTTTTGCTACCGAATAAAGAATGGAATGAATATTCTCTTTTTAATTTTAAAAAATTACGCAGTTCAAAGTCATGAAAATTCTCTCATAATACATTTTTGTTTTTATATGTACAATCTTTATATTGAAAGCAATGTTTATTAACATCGATTTTTATACTTTAAATGATGCGTAAACAAAGCCAAAAAATAATTTTGATAAACAACATGTAGAATTAAATATATAAAACATAAAATGTTATTTAAACAACCTTTCAAGCAAATATTGAATTAAATGAATCATAAAAATAAAAAATAATTTACTTTAAGCAACAATATAAATGGTAAGTCAGAATGCCTTATAAATCCGAAAACAATATATTATATATTACTAAAGAAACAATAATTTTATATATAATAATAATTATATGATTATAATCATAATTTCATAATTGAATTCTCTTCAAAATAATTTTGTTTTACAGTTTTATTATTCACAACATTTTTCTGTTGATCTAAACTATTTTTGATGATTTTAAATCTTCGATTTCACTATTGTGGTGATGTTAAATCAGGGCTTCATGGAGTCCATTGAAGAAGTTCAATTTTTTAATATAAACCTTCAAATATGTTTTTATAACAGTATGGGTTGGTGTGTTATTTTGCAGAAAATTTATATTATTTTTGATACCCCATAACTCGATAACGAACATGAACTTTGTTTGAAACATTCTGGTATCATTTTCAATATTTATTGTCTCCTTTAATGAAAAAAATCAGAACTTTCCAGGACCATGTCTAGACTATTGAAAGGATGACCAACTATGTGTTTCGCATAGCCATTACTTTTTGTTAATTCTTCGTATTTTTGATAACTCATCCTTCCATTAGAGCACCATCAAATATTTGAAAAAACTTTGAATCTACATCTACGATAGCACTTTAAATTTATTAGAGTCCTTTCATCAAACTGCTGCAGTAAATCGATATTCAAAAGTATAACGGATTTGATCTCTAACTGCTGACGTAACTGAAAGAATAATGTAAAAAATGAAAGCATGTTTCATTTAAATATGTAGTGAATTCTGGCTTGTCAAGTAAAAAGAACAAACAATGATGAATATATAATAAATTTGTCTAAAATGTTAGTTTTATTGTTTGTTGGTTCGTCAGTCACGCTACTATCAAAATGAGAAATTGCGGAGGAACCGGAGCGAATCCACGTAAATACCTTTGGTCAACCGCGAAGCCGATGAAATCGACCCAAAACTGTGCTGGTCGACCGATCGTTAAATCAACACTGATTTTGAATGCCGATTTGGATTATTCCTGCAAGGAATTTCGTGAATTTTTTTAAGAAAATACTAATAACATTAATTTATTTGATAAATGATGGTTTCTATCACTTATTTACTAATTATATTGCTAAAAATCAATTAAGTATAATTTTGAAAAATTTCGTTATCATCTAAATCACGGTTTGTCGGTCACGCTTAAATTTTACTATGATCATATATATGCTGATAAAATGCGAAATGACGAAGAAACTGGAGTGAATCAGTGTAAGGACGTGGTCAGCTTGTATAGCCCGCATTGAGATCGTTCTGTCGGGGCAGTGCTTTCACTGAAAGACACCAGAAGCCAACGAAATCGACTTGTCAAGTAAAAAGAACAAAAAATGATGAATATATAATAAATTTGTCTAAAATGTTATTTTTATTGTTTGTTGGTTCGCCGGTAACATTAATTTATTTGATAAATGACGGTTTCTATCACTGTTTTCGAAACAATAAATAATAATAATTCATGATTTAAAATTAAAACAGAAACTTTCAAAGACGCGTCTTTTTCTAGTTATGGTTTATAGTTGATATTAAATAAGTTTCAAAAAAGTAGTATAGTTGTCCTTAAACAAAAAACAAATAACGATTAAAAGAAAAAACGTTATATAAGAATTCAAAAACTTACAAATAATTTTATATATAAATATGAATGTCTGTTTTCTATGCCTTTAGAGACTGTACAACCAAATATAATTAATCTTTCTAAACCTTCTTCACAATTAAAAGAGAGTCACTATCATTTTTTTCAGAAAAAAATATTATGCCACCAGAGAAAACTCCGAGATTTCCATTTAACCAATCAGATTGAAATATTTTTAAACTGTTGAAAAAACTACTCTAATAATTTTAGATACAACGGAATAGAAAAATAATATTTTTGAAGACGCTGATGCGAATATAACTTTTGCTTATCATTTAAAATATAATATTCATATGAAAATTATTGAAAATCATTCTAAGAAAACAAAGACCGTTTGAGCTGTAAAATGTTAATATTTGATAATTTATTTTTAAGTAAATATTTTACAAATAAATAAATCATTCTACAATAATAAACAAGTAAAGCATAAACAATATTTTTTAAATAAGCTTGTGTTGTCCTTTATTCTACCGTGTAAAACAACGGATACCACGAATATTGACTGAATTTTTCCCTGTGTGGAATTCTGCAGGCTTTGTTTCAGATCAAAGTTTTGTTTGAAATGAAGTTTCATAATTAGTGGGACTGTACCAATTTCTCGAATTTGACTCTAAATCGATCGCAATTTTCAATAATTTGATCAATTCGGAGTAGAGATTCGGGTCAAAAACTCGAATATGTTTAATGTGTATCCGTGTCTATAAATAATGAGAAAAAACAGACACAGGTACTTGGAAGTATAACTTATAACAGTGGCACCCACCGTGGGCTCGGTCTTTATAGAAGTTGTCATTACCTCTGTCGATTGGGATAAAATAAACTCGATGGTGCGCTGATTCGACCAAAATGATGGTCGATTTGGGCGTCGGTTGTTGGGATTTAATCAAGTAATTGATTAATCCAGCGCGGCCATCGAGTACAGATACGCGGCCTCCGTATTCGGCCAATCGGAACAGTTCGAGCACCAGAATTTGATATCGATAAATCGAGTAGCAGTAATCGACCGACAATAAATCGACAACGGTTGGTGGCAGCTTGTTGTTGACAATTTGCGTTAAATAATGACGTTAGCGCTTGATGATTGTAAAAAAAGGTTTTTCTCGTTAGAAAGCTAAATGAAGATTATAAGGAAAAAAATTGATAATTTCGAATAGCAAATTCCGACTTTCACCATTTTTTTGTAAATATCGAGTATAAAATTATATTATAGTCAAAAAAGACATGTTTTAAAAAGTTGCCAAAATTTTATTGAATACTAAAACAATATTGTTTTTTTCATTTCTGTGTTTACATTGATTTTTTATTTAGATAAGTAAAATATGTTATTTTTAATGTAAATAATAATATTAGTATTTTTATGTTAAGAAAGATTTTTTTGTTATTAGATTTTTTATTTAATTAAAAGTGGTCACTACAATGTTAAATGATAAATCCGGTCAAGTTTTAGGGTTTTAGGCACGGTCCAACTGTCGTGTGGATTCATGTATTGTCATTGAGAATACACAAATGAAAGGGTGTCGTTAACCAAAGCGATCGAAGGTTATCTGGGAGTTCTTTTAATAGAAAAACACTTAATTTAATTTAAGCTTATTTGTTGTTGAGTTAATTACATGCTAACAGATTTTCTAAATTCACGACGGGTACCTTTGATAGTATAATAAAAAATTACCATTTTTACAGTTACACAAAACACTGTTTAATTAAATTTGCAAAAAGAACTTAAAATTTAACAGTAATTTTAAATTATTTGACAAATATCGTTCATAGAAGTAAACTAAAAACAGAAGAATTACCAAATTGAACATAAGAAAATTTATATAAATATATTTTAATAAAATAAAACTACAATAGTTATTTACTAATTATGCATTTATTTAAATTAAAATTAAAAATAAAGAAAAAAATAATACAATTTTGTCACATTTTTGTTAACTTTCCTTAACAAAAAATATGTATTATACAATTCATTTAAAGATCTGAAAAAAGTAAACTGTTGAAAGGATAGCAACATACAAATAAAATAAATAAAAGACAAACAAACATATATAAAATAAAAATAATTCTAGATAAAATTAATAATCTTTCATAGTCATTTGATACTTTAAAATCATAAATCAGTTAAATTATTTTAATTGTTTAAACTTTAATTTATTGTCGGCACTTGTATCAAAATAAAACTCTAACCTTTTTAATAAATTGTATTTTTAATATAAACCATGAGAAAATCTTAAGTTTTCACTTACAATAAATAAATATGACATGAGTCAAATAGTACAATTGTTTATGAATTATATATATATTTAATACCCTATCAATTTAAACAATTTTCAAAATTAATTTCAGCTATTATTATTTATATTTTTTAAATGACTTCAAATAACAATTTTAGAGTTTTTTTATTCTAAAAGTCAAAATTGTTTTGATTTTAATTAATCATTTAAAATAATTTAAATATTTCATTAATAATGACGGATAATGATAATGACCCAATAATTATTCAAAAAACATTGGACAGATAAATCGTCATCTCAAAACCAGGATAAGTGAGCTTTTTAAAACTAAAAAAAGTAAATAGAATCATAATAATATAGAAGTAGAGTTGAGAAGATAACAACAAAAAAATCCTGATATATTTTTGTCCGAAAAAGATAACAAAATATTGTTTAGATAAAGTATGGTTATGGCAAATACCATGTCAATACTAACGGTTTGGTAAAAGATATTGAAAATTGACACAAATAGATCGTACTTCGAGAAGATCTGGATGTTTGAACTGAACGGATGATCTCGATGAGGATTCTCGATCAGAAATTTGTGACACTCAAATCATCTTACTGGATAATGAGTGTTGATTTTCTTGGTCATATCTTTTGAAGAGACGAGTTAACAACGTTCGACTGTGTTTAAAAATGAAACACAAAATCTTGAGGTAGATGAGAATTAAGAAAAGTATTCTAGCGAATAAAGTAATAAAAATTGTTTAATCTTAAAATTTGTATTTTAAAAAATATATTCAACTATAAGCGATGTCGATAAAATTATATGCAATTTTTAATTGTATTTATAAAATAATATTATTCTAAAAAGAAGTAAATAATTATTAATTTTATTATACTATTCTTATTATAATAAACATATTATCCTTTTCAAGTCGTTGGAAACGGTCGCTTACAGTTGCAATGTCTTATTAAAAGAGATTCACAGAATCGCTACTCGTAAATTTTAATCGTATTTTTTGAGAAAAGTAAATGTATTTTGTGAAACAAAAGATGTTCTATTCTTATAATGTATCCAATGATCAAGAACCTTTCTCGATCGACTCAATAATGAATGCTTGCTAATCCGGGTTTTAGAATGACGATTTGTCTCTCCAATATACGAGTTTCTATACTCGTGACAATTAAATTTATAAACAAGATTAGCTTGCAATCCACAAATAGTTTTCGATTTATTTGAGAGGAAGTTTTTAACTGTGGATGTCCTTGAAATCACTATGACATTGCTTAAAAATTTGTTAAACCCTTCAAATTATGGTATTTCAATGATTTGTTTACGCTCTTCAATATTTTGCTTAATCCTTTCTTAACCAGTGTATGTATACATATTTTCTCCAACGTGACATTAATATTGAAATATATTTGTTTTTTGTGTACATATTGTCCCTGAGGCATCCTCCAAGAATATTATGATTCCGATCAGTAATATGAAAATTGAAAGACAAATTTCAAAATTATGTCAATTAAACCTTTTATCATACCCTCTTGTGGTGCTCATGATAATTTTACTACAAATTACTGTTAAAAATTGCATTTAAAATTATGTTAAAAACATTTACTTGAAGTACAGATAAAAATCATTTTTAAAAGTCAAAAAATTTTTGTCAAAATATATTGTGATTAATTTCGACGGATCAACCATCATCATCAGACTGAATTAACAATGATATACTCGCGTTTATATATCAAAGCAATGTTTATGTAATAATTATGTCATTTAAATCATGAAAATACCTTCAAGAAAGTTGATTTTAGGATCAAAAGACTTGATCAAAAATGCTTCACACATCACCCTCTCCCAGTAATTATCAAATTGTGAACACAAAATCTTAAAATTACTTAGATCAACTTTACCATTCAAACAGTTCTTCTTATGTTGAGCAATATTGCTATCACTTTCCCTGCGATTATGTTCCTGAATCCGTTTACAGAGATTACGACAAGTCTCTCCGATGTATGTGGCGTCACACCCATTACATTTATATTGATAAACTAAATTGGAACATAACCCAGTTGGAGTGATAGATTTACTACTAAACAAACTTCCTATCTTAC
>MQRK01107686.1:0-11631 GCA_001938485.1 Girardia tigrina
TGTATATATATAGATGTGGTGCATGTTAATTTTCTCGGACATAGGCGATCTCTCCGATTCCGGCCACAATTCTGATGAATGACACTTAAAAATAATAATTATTGAAGAAACACGTTTTTCACAGGAGGTAATTTTAAACAATAGATTAAGAGAACATCGAAAAGCAAGTCATCTATTTAAATATTTTTAAAGAGAAAATATTTGGTGGATAAACCACCATCTTCACGTCACTGATTAATAATTAATTCACCCGTATATAAATGACAAAAATAAAGCTAATGTAATCGATATAGTTCTAAATCGATGAATCTTATTTTTCATAAGCAATTCTCATCCGGATTGAAGTTTATCAATAATTAAACATTATTTGTTTTTGTATATTTTGCCATTAATAATGAACCACATTTACCTGCAATGAATTAAATACGGTGGTAAATTACTGACGAGTAACTCGTGAAATCTGAATGTTGTTTCTGCCAGATCCTCAATGTGTGGGTTGCTAGATTCATTCCAGCAGTATATACAAATTTGAATGATATTTCTTGTTTCGTTTGAGACCTGAAAGTAAATTAAAATTAAATTAAATGTGTAAATAATAAAATCATGCAATTCAGATCATTTTTGAAGATAAATATTAATGAATGAAAATGGTTTTGTAAAATATTTAAATTCTTAGTAAAACCATAACAGATTGAATTTGTATGAAACTATTCTTCCTTTCAGACTTCCTCCATTCCTTTGTCAATTTGTAGTAAAATATAAATTTTATGTTAGAAAAGGATATTGAAGTATTACTCCATCCCGAACCTCAAGTTAATGACAAAGAAAAGTTAAGTGCCGTTAGAAATTATGAATCAAAATTATAAAATAAGATTTTTCTTTTAATTTTTAATGACTTATTAAAATCAATATTTGAATAAATAGTATTGGGAATACAATTAATATTAAGCCGTCCAACTATCAAACATTACTTAAAATTGTTACTGTCATATAGAAACTGTTCGGTATTCAAAATTATATATTATATACATTTTCTATAGTTATTTATATTAATCGAGATCTCTCATCCTTCTCCATCCTTTTTTGAAAAACGTTCGAATTCAATACCAAAAGACAAAACCTATCAATTTTATTCGAATGACTATCTGTAATAATTTCAATTTTTGTTGTTTTTTGTTATTATATGTGTGAATATATTGTAGTAAATAATAACAAAAGAAGGATTTAAATAAAAAATATAAGAAAAATAAGAATTATTTTTTTGGTAAAAAATGTTGAGTTTGAAGATTGTAGAAAAGAAAGTCTATTAAAATCGAGTCACGTGACTCGAAGTGACGAAATAATTCAGGAAAATGAGATTGGCCGAACACCAACTAGTTTGGTCTGGTGAAAAAATTTTTGTCGAGGGTTGGCAAAATTTTTAATTTTCACTTTCAATATCATTTTTTAGATTATTGAGTTTTGATCACGACATTTTGTAATTGGATTTTTATGTTTTGAATTTTGAAAAAAAAGTTGTGCGAGCCGTGTTGATTTCAGTTTTATTATCGATTTGGATGGTGTGAATCTTGAGTTGAGATATTGTCGTTTCGTTTTGGGGAAATCTGTGAACAAGTTCGATTTTCTTTGAATAAATAAAATTATCATCTTCACTCTAAAACCTGTTTTGAACTTTATGAATTTCGATTAAAATTGTGAATCGATTTGCATCGCCGTCGAGAGCGATAAATTGCAACTTATTAAAAATAAGAACGTCTTCTTGTTCACTGTTCTTGGTGATAGCTGATTCGAAAGCTCTTCGGTTTCATATCGGTGAGGATTTGATCAGTCGAAAACCCTCATATTTTCACAGAGCAAACCTCAACAGTCAGTGCTTGAGCAGAGCTTTCAGAGTATTGTATGTTCTAATCTTATATACAGTTGCTTGCAGTTAAGAGTAGTTATTGTTCAACTGACTCCAAAATTATATATAAAAATTAGCCATCAAAAAATAAATAGCCAATTAAAAATTATAAAATATCTGCAAACAAAATATAAAAAAAGAAATATTCACTTAATAGTAGTGTTAAATATAGAAAAAAATATCTTACCCTAATACACACCATATATTCATACAAGACATACATACAATACATACATATACAAACCGATACACGGCTGATACGCACCCAAATTATCGTCACTTAAGAGTAAGAATTTAAAATTTAATAAACATTGTTAATTACTAACTTTCAAACATTATAAGTGCTACCGATGCATTAAGGTAAATTACTAATAAATATATTGTTTTATTAAAAAATTGCAGCAATATGTCTGACGAAACTCAAAGCACAGAGTCTTGTTTCGAAAAAATTACTCGAAAAAAGTGATTGTTAGAAAATTTGAAATATAATTAATGATTTTATTGCAGGACTTTATTGAAATGATTTTATTGAAAGGCAAAATTGAGCTTATAATCGATATGAAATTTTTCTCACTTTGGAAACACAATTGGAAATTTCACAATCAGCAGGCAAAAATATCATATATAAATAAGATTAAAGCGGCTTAACTTCGTTAAGAAAATATTGATGATATAGGAAGCCCATAATTAACGATAAAATAGGCCAATTTATCATTGAATATTTTGAAGAAAAAATTATCTGATTAACGATAATGCCCGAATTCATGGCAATACTACGTCTAATTTTATGGAAAAAAATTCGCCCGATCAATTTTTCATTCCTCAATCAAATAGATGCCTTCTTTTGCAAAAAAGGGACTTGAGAACTGAGTTGGTTAATTATTCAGCAAGAAAAACCAAAACTTTGTAAGACAAATAGGAGCTGTAGCGACAAATGAAGAAAAGAAAGTCATGAGAAATTACTGTCGACATTTTAAGAAAATTTTCATGGATTATATTTAGAAAAAAAGATATGCATGGTGACTGAAAGTATTAAAAAAGACGTTTTTGTAAACATTTATGTTAATAAATATATAATAAAAATCTTACTTTTTCATTAAATTCATACACGTAGCATTAACAATCCAGAAAATATCATACACTCACTTGAAATTTATATACGTATTCACATTTAATGCACTCTTAACTACGGATTCATCACACTTAACTACAAGTGATTTTATTTGTTATTTATGTATAATTATGCATGTTATAATAAATTTGAAGTTATTATTGTCTTTTTCTATTTTCAATCAGTTTATTTTTTATATAATTCATTAATTATAAAATTAATAATTTATATTATAAAACACAAAACTTCATTTAATTTTCGAGATCATAAATCCTGACAACCAGTCCATAGTGGAATTGAATAAAATAAATAAATAAATTAATAGCAAATAATTTCGATGGTTTGATTTTTAGTAAATGGAAGGTTTGGAATAATTTGTCGTCTTTAGCAATTGATATCGAAAACTTGTCTTCCGATCAATTATCATCGATCAATTGTCGCCGTTCAGTTGTGACATGACCAAAAGACTTTGATCAATTGACACTTTCACGTGCTAATGAAATAATTTCTTTATAAAAGACCACTTTACTTTGTCTATTTTGAATGTTTACTAATAGATAATAATGTCTGATAAACAATGATTCACAAAACTGCCGTTTGTAGTGTAAATCAAAATTTGTTTGTAAAATGGAGCACTCATCTCTCAAAATCGGTGAGCTTCTTTCCTTACAACATCTGCAGTGATCAAGAACCTTACTCGATCGACTCGGCTGCAAATTTCCATTAATTCGGGTTTTGAGATGACTGTATGTCTCTCAAAATAGACAAAGTAAAGCCGCTTCAATTTCAAATATCTTTCATTAATTAAAAATTTAAAATTTTGACCAAGATATCTTTTTAAAATAAAATTAATTTAAATTATTTTTACATATATATGAAAATTTAGAGTAAATTATAGTTTTTTGAAATCAAGTTACCATTTGAATTTAGAGTAAAAGTAAATTATGTTACCAATTATAAGAAATTTTAGATTACAATTTAAAGTCACTGAAGATGATGTGACATCGAAACATTTCTGGAATAATAAAAAGTGCTTTAATTATATTATTATATTTTATATAATAATCATTTTTATGTTAGAAAAGTTTTATGTGAGCTGTATGAAGATTTATTTTAAATCAAATTTAATAAAAAGCTCTACTTTATTTATCAGTTGAAATGATCTTTCCACATATATTTCTTTATCACAGGAACTTCCAGAAATGATGGAAAAATTAGAATCTTTTATGTATTCTTCATTTTCTTCAAGTGTAAGCGACCAATATTCAACAAGTGAAGAGTCACAACTATCGGAACCAAATATACAAATGATACATCTTTATATTTAGGCTAAAGAATACCTTGGAAACATAATTATTAAGGTTATATGTCTTGTCCAAATTAATTTAAAGAAGTCAGAAAGATTCTCTAACACCGGATCTGAACAAATGACATACTCATATTTATAATATTTATTGTAAAATGGAATAAAGTTGATTTCTAAATTTTCATTTTTAGTATCTGAAGAATAATAATTGTTTTCTAAAATGGAATCTGAAATTATAATAGAAATAATCATAATATTAGTTATAACAATAATAATAATAATAATTATAAGGATGATTTTTAAATTATGATTGTTGTTGATTTAATTCGTATAACTTTGGTATGATGTTCGGATGTGTTTTTGACTCTCAGTGTATATGTTAATTGTATTGTTATTTAATGTATATTTTATAATAAATGCGTGTTGTTTAAATATTTCAAATTAAATTGTAAAAGAAGTACAAAATTTGAAATTGGTAAACTGCGGATAAGAAAATAAATGTAATTAATGAAAACGCTTTTTGATTTCGGATTTGTTAATAAAACCGGGAAAGAAAATAAATGTCGATTTTCGACAATTAACATGGTGACCACTACCATTGCGACACCGAATATTGAGCGTCCCGAAAAATTCGATGAAACCAAATCGAGGAATTTATAAAGAACTTCGACCGATATGCTCAAATTATTGGGCTTGCAGAAGAATGGAAGGTAATAGTTGTAGCTGCATATTTAATGTCCACAGTAGTTTTGAAATATGATGAAGCACCCTGAATTACATTCGATGAAAAATGAAAAGCAGCGTTTACTAAACCAAAAACAATATTGGATATAATGAATGAACTTATTAATCTAAGATTAGAATCCAGGATCCGAATATTATCTTCAAAAAAGCAAATGAACTTATTGAAAATCTCTGCGAAAGGCAAATTGAAAAGAAAGAATTATCGAATTTAGTATATATGAATGTTGTCGATGTTGACATGTAATTGTTTACAGTCATTTTTTGAATTATTTTATTTAGATCCAAAGATGTTTAAATTCAAAGGAAATAGACAAAAAATCAATGAGATATTCGATCCAATTCTTTTATTTTCCCATGTTTATTATCAGCGACCTTCAAAATTGATTTATTTAAACAACAGAATAAATTATTATATTCTTTTCAATTCAAATTAATTAATTTTCTCAAATAAATGTTTTTCTACGATAATGTTTTTTTACATAACAAATTACATTAAAATTTTTTTAAAAAATTTCTTTGAATAATCAATTCAATTCATTGATTTGACTCGAACAGTCGATGACTATGAAGTTAAAAGAGAACTGATGTTGACAGGTACATCTGATACGAAAGATATCAAAGATATCGTAAAAAAAGTTCATAAATTAAAGAAAATGAACAAATAAACAGTTGCAGCATATATTACAAATGATAACAAATAGAAAACTGTCGAGAAAAAGAAGTATCAGCCAAGACAGGAAACCCGTCAAATCAGGAGAGATATGGCACAAGAAAATAAAAGACATACATCCAACGCATTTCATTGTGCGTTGTTTGGCATGTCATTAAAAAGGAAATGTAAGAAGAGAGTGTCCAGAAGTCAAATGTTCTTTTTGTCATAAAATGGACACTATATGAGTCAATGTTATGAGAATCTGCATAGATTTGAGGAAAAAACAGAATACAGAAGAAAAGAAAGAATTGTGAACAAATTTCATTCATACAGACCCCAAAGTAGAGGACCAAATGAACAAAGATACTAGACAGCAGTTATAAATGAAAACGAGTATGATGACCCGAACGAGATGCAAGAAATGAACAAAATCAATGTAAAAACAGAATTTTTTCAACAGAAACTACCAAAATTTAGAAAATCCATATGATGGTAATAAGGCAAACGAAGACGCACAATCAAAGAGAGAGGTGATTAGCGTGCTCAAATAAAAAATCTTGGATGCAGATGTCTATTTGAAGGTATGTTTAATTGTATGTGTGACTGTTTGTTGAATGATGTATGTAAAAGTGAACCCCTCGGATCATGTGAGTTTGATTGTATTGAAAAAAAGAGTATGTTTGCGGAATGAAATTTTTCAGAACGAAATTTAGAAAACCAGTATTTACACTGTCGAAGTTTTAAGGAGTCACTACCATATACAAAACATATCTTCTTATGAGCTTGCACAGCGGTTTTCTCTTTATGAAGATAATGCAACTAAACATGACGAATATGCTCATTTTGATTTTCCATTTCGAATTGACGGTAAAGTAATAAATTGAAACAATATCAATTAATATTTTGTATAAACATAGTCTAAAAATTAAGGTTTCAGAATAAATAATTGAATTTAAAGTTTATCACATCGTTTTATATTTTCAAGTTTTTTATTAGGACACACTCAAAAACGCAATGACTTTTTGACCAATCCAATAGATAGAGGGAATACATTTTAATCCTCATCTTTCCAAGAAATGGTTAACAACTTAAGCAGCCGAATAATTTATTCAAGTCCGTACCATCACCAGACAAATGGAATGATTGAAAGACAGTTCGGAACTATTAGATATTCAATTAATACATGCATACAAGATGGAGTTCCCAAATACTGGGTAGAAATTCTGCCTTAAATTGAATTTATAATAAATAGTACTATCCGAGAGAGTACAGGAGTATCACCAGCAGAAATCATTTTTGGACGGAAATTGAAACATTGGTGGAAAGATTTCAGAAATGTGGAAAAACAAGAGAATGAAATACCAACAGCGAGAACTTTTGAACTTAGAGACTACGTATTAATAAAAAAGGAGAACACAACAAAAGATGGGGATCGATGCATGGGCCCAGCAACAGTAATCAGTAAACCATATGCAAGGAGATAATTATTACATCGTGAAGATTGCAGAACATTCATTAGAATTATTGAGAGGCTAAAGCCTTTTAAATCGAGGGGGATGTAAGGATGATTTGTAAATTATGATTGTTCTTGATTTAATTCGTGTAAGTTTTGTATGATGTTTGGATGTGTTTATGATTCACTGAGTTTGTATTTTATAATAGATGTGTGTCGCTTAAATATTTCAAATAAAATTGTAAAAGAAGCGCAAAATTTGAAATTGGTAAACTGCGGATAAGAAAATAAATTTTATTAATGAAAACGCTTTTTGATTTTGGATTTGTTTATAAAACCAGGAAAAAAATAAATGTCAATTTTCGATAATAATAATAATAATTATTATTATTATTATTATAATAATGTATAATTATAATAATTGTGATGACAAATTGAAATACCTATTCTGGAAACATAATTCCTAAAATAATTTAATCTTGATTCTCTCTTATTTGTATTTTCTATAGCCGGTTTTGGTGACAATAAATTCTAAGAGATTGAAACATGAAATCAAATTAATATTAATTTAAAACTTCATATTCTTCTGAAAATTCTTTTGTTAACATTTCAAAATTTTCGTCATTGAGATACGTTTCAATTGACCGTTTTGTGTCCCTTAAAGTAAATGTTTTATAAAACTAATGGTAATTATTATTGAAGTTAGATTTATAAGTTAAAGTTTTCGCTAATCTAATTGTGCACAAACGTAGACCATCCAAATTTTACAAGATTATGAAAACAATTTAAGAGCTTTACAAAATTGGCCAAAATGTGGTAAGTTACATAAAAATAATCATTTTTCTCTACTTCTACAAATAATATAGGAAGACTGCAAAAGTAACATTGTATGACCGTCATGAGTGCCCAGTCTGAAAATGTTCAAACATAATTATCTCATTTTTGTATGATTATATACAAAGCAACAGTCCATTAACTACTAACTAACTTGACCTTTCTGTGTCAGGATGCCCAGGAAAAAAAGTAAAAATGTGTTAGGAATTCAGAAATTTTATAAAAAAAATTTGAAAGAATGTAAAATAAATATATTATTTAAAATTTTATTTAAAATATTTAATTATTTTTATGATTGTAAAAGATATTTTAAAATTAATAAAATTTACCGAAACTATTAAATAATTTTAAATTGTATATCTAAATTATAAAGGTATTTGCCGTTTGATCAATAGATTTCTTAAATTAGTCTTTTTCCATTCTTTTTATTAGCTTACTTTCTATATATATATATATACCTTTACATCTTTTAATATAGCTCCATGTCGAACTATTTCTACTCGATTGAGTATGTTTAGTAATTCTAGTGCGGAGATGACGACTTGTCTCTCCAATGTACAAGGCTTCGCACTTGTGACATTTAAATTGATAAACTAAAACCTTTTATAAAAAACTCCTTTTTATATTAAGGCAAATCTAGTTTATGATTAAAAACATAAATAAATGATAAAGTTTTATTTCAAAACATGATTAAAAATCAGGCCCATTCAAAAAACAGCATTTACTAATTTTGATGTTTTGATGAGCACCCAATGGAGAAAAGGCCGTTTTAGACTACAGTGTCTTTTAAACGTCCAGTGATTGGATTCGCTCCAGGATTGAGTTGGTAGGCGTATCCTTGGAACAGGGATTGTAGCAGAGAGTGTTATGTTTCGCCCAAGTCGATGCGCAATGTTTGATGTTTGAAATTACACATCTTCTCCTGAGACTATTGATTGCGGTTTCGCATAACTTCAAATCCTGGAGTACCTTGTTATTCTTTTCTGGCCAGGAGCCGAGACATCCCACGACAATAGTCCCGAGTTTAATGTTCCATCCTGGGTATTTGGCTTTAGCTTCTTTTTCCAAGGGCCCATACTTGGTTTCATTGAGTTCTCTTGCAGACTTGAGGTTTTCAGTCTCGTCATACGGAGTTTTGATATCAAGTAGCCATAGAGTTCTTCCTCCGGTGTTTTTGGCTTGGATAGCAATTCTTGTGGTTGAAATTGAGAAGTCACTTTGTTCGTCAGTCTTGAATTTGTAGTAAGGCATTTCGAAATCAATAGCTTCGACAACAAGGTCAACCAATGCATTGTGTCGTGCAGTGACAAGCGCCATGTTCATGTTGTAGCGACACAGAACATGCATTTGTGTTTCGACATGTTGTCGCAATGCTCTGCAGAGTGTATGTTCCCTTGGTTTTTTTGATTTGAAGTTGACAGGCAGATTTCCTGTTCGAGCTTGGTGGATGAATCGCCATTCTGTTACAGTGAGGCTTCCATCATATAATACTTGGCTGGATATTTTATTTTTGCTTTGCTTTTTATGTTTTTAATCATAATCATGTTTTGAAATAAAACTTTATCATTTATTTATGTTTTATACATACCTTTAAAGCTTATAAAAAACTCTATATTTCTATAATACTATGTTTAAATATTAAATTTAAAATAACATGCTTCTTTAAATAGTTGTCAATATGCAAAAAGCGCAATTACGAGCAATTTTTATATGAATTCAAACTTGGCCACAAAGCATCGGAGGCCTCCCGTAATATCAACGGTGCATTGGATGATGGAACCACAAACAAACGTATGTTACAACGTTGGTTCAAATAATTTCAAGAAGGAAATGAGACCCTCAAAGATGAAGATGGTCGTAGACGGAAACCTGCTATTGAAAATGAAAATTTTAAGGCCCTAGTAGAAGCAAATCCATGCACAACAGTTCTAGAGCTTTCAGAGGAACTTGGTGTCACGATAGGAACAATTTCAAACCATCTGCGAGACATTGGAAGGTCGAAATAACTGGATAAATGGATTCCATACGAATGCGTCGTTTTGAGTCATCGTCTTCACTACTTTTGCGGAACAAGAATTATCCGTTTCTGGACCGAATTGTCATGTGTGATGACAATTGGATTCTGTACGACAATTGGAGACGTTATTCTCAATAGTTGGACAACGATCAAGCTCCGCAACCCTTTCCGATGCCGAAATTGTACCAAAGAAATTGATGGTGACTGTTTGATGGTCTGTAGTCGGTGTAATTCAGTGTAAATCCAAAAGAAACAATTACAACAGAGAGATACTGTCAGGAAATTGTCAAAATGAACTAGAAATCTAACAATATAAACCAGCATTAGTCAATAAGAAGGGGCCTTTTCTTCTCCACGACAACATTCAGCCACACAACACACGTCTGACTGTTGAACGAACTTTGCTACGAAAGTTTGAGTCATAAACCATACTCATCTGCTCTCTCGCCTACTGATTATCACTTTTTCAAACATCTGGACATTTTCCTCTAGGAGAAATACTTCAAAAATCAAGGGGATGCTAAAACTGCCTTCAACGATTTAATCGCCTCCAGAAAGCCAGACTTTTATGCAACCGGAATCAAAAAACTTATGCAACATTGGCTAAAGTGTTCTGATGCTAACGGTTTTTATTTCGATTAATAAAGTTGATTCTACAATGAGATATTTGTTTTTAAAGATTAAGGTTAAAAAACAACATTATAAATTAAATTATCAGTAGTTTATATTAATTTTAAATGTATTTTTTTTAATTTTAAAAACTTTGTTGGCAAAGTATAGTTCTGTCTGCATAAAGAATGGATATAAAAATTTTCAAGGGACGAATGTTCAGACATTGGAACAATATGGCTAGCGAATGATTTAGAATATCGAAAAAGTTCTCAAGTATTTTCCAAGCATTAGAAATTACATTCAAAGAAAGAGTTAACATCAACTTCAAACATTTAATTCACAGAATATGTATGAGCAATAGTTACTGCATTGCAGGAATATATGACCAAGTAACAAACAACCGACTTACAATCCAAAGCAAATTTCTGTGTTTTCTTTCGCCTATCATGATTCATGTTACTTATTATAGTCACATTATAAAATATAAATAAGTAGAGTTTGAGTATAGCTTTTGTCAATTAATTGATTAACAGATAGAAATATATATTCTACAAAGCATCACCACTAAGGCTCCACTGATTTCTTTTAAAGAAGAACTGTCAAATTTCATTTCCCTGAACAATCCAGAGATAAAAGACTTCTGTACAGAGATATCTTCACTCATTCCCTATCTAGCTACTGTTTCTAAAGATTTAACACGCCAATGGATTGCATTAATGTTGAGAGAAGTTTTAAGAGGTATGTAAACTTGAAGTCTTTGAAAGACATTCGTTGTCAACCTCAAAGTTTTGGAAAATGCTTATAATTATGGAGCGACGACGTATCGATTAACGATGAAGGTTTATCGTTAAACGATGCATCGAAACACGCATCGTTAACCATGCATCGAAAAATAACATTTAAATATAAAGCAGCTAAATTCAAATCTAAATTTTTATTTGCTCATTGATATTTGCTATTGTGCTACAATAATGGCAAAGAAAATTTACAAAAAAGAAA